>CANNZV010007149.1:0-11238 GCA_947561585.1 Caprella mutica | reverse complement strand
TTTGATTGGTTTACTGGTTGAGCGATTATTTCGTTATACAAATTGTTCAGTAGAAAGATTCAACTCGCTAGTGATGTTTTCTTGTTTATATATATAAATGGTCTCATAAATGAAATAACCAACCTAATGTTGGAGATTCTGGTATTGGATTATATTCATGATAATTCCTCTAAACTGCTTATTTAGCGATGGTAAATCAATATAAAAATCGTTTTTTGGATCTTATTTATGTATTTGTGATCATATATGGATGTGTGGTTGTTCACTATTCTGATTAATAGTTATTGTATTTATTAGTTTTGAGTTTTCACTCTTCAATGCATTAGATTTTGCTATTGGAATCCTCGTTTATCTTTGAAATATACCAAGATGAGCTGCTTACTCAGCTATCCACTCTTCGCTCTGTATATGTCTGTTTAAATATCAGGTTATTTGGTTTACTATTTTAAATGCTTTATACGTTACCCTAGGAACTATATATTTAACTTAATATAGTCTCAATTGTAAAATATACAACTAATATAGTCTCAATTGTATACTCAATAGTATGTAATTTGATTGTATAAGTCTTTTGTGTTTAAACCGTTGGAGTGATTGATTGACATGCATAAATATTAAAGTTCCATGGCTAATGAAATGGCTAGTGAAATGAAAAAATTGTGAAGTATTCAATAAAATAACCATCATTTTCAATGCATCGATCACTTCACTACTAAGTAATGAAATATGTTCTATATAGTGACATAGTTGTAGTTCATAATAAAGGAGTTCTACCAGTACAACTGCTCTATGATGAAGTCGTCTGTAATGATCTATCCTGACCCATAGAATTTGAAAATTGAAGTATACTCTCTATAATTAATCGTGTTAGGATATTTCGTCCTCGGATATTGCGTCATACGGATATTTCATCCACGGAAAATTCTTCTTTATGTAATACATTTTTAATGTGTATTTATTTAATATTATTCATATTTATGTATATATTCTACATCTAAAAATTGAAAATACCCTTTTTGATGGTATGAGATTAGAAATACATACATGTGTAATTGTGTAAAATATACTACTAAATAAGTGATTGGTAATTTATTATTATATAAAAGAATCATACGTAAATACGTACATGTTATCGAGCTGTTCTATATTTTTGAGCTCTTAATGTGTAACCAAATATGATAATTAGTATTTACCTCTACTGGAAATATTTTATTCTCTTTCTTTCGTTTCCACACATTTCTCTTGTTAGTACCCTGTAATTTCTGTTCCATATTTTGGACACTCATAACTCATTAATAAATGCAAAATATTAAAGGATAGATTCAAACCGTTAAGCTAATTTTTTCTAATTTTTTCCCTAATTTTATAGCTGTAATCGACAGACAACCATTTTTTATGTGTTCCTATGAAATGCTTCAGCTTAAATCACTATACTAATAGTATATATTTACACCTGGCTATTAACGTAATAATAAAAAAATAATATGAAATATATACCATATACACTTTAAAATATAAAATTAAACCATAATTCGTGGACAAATTGTTTAAAAAAGAACATAAATTATTATGTGTAGACTGCCATAAAATTGCAAACAGTTTTCTATACGCATCTCTTGACTCCTAAATAGAGCAAGCTAAATATAGTGACCCAGTTGTAGTTCGCTATAACAGAGCTCTACAACATGTGTACATCTGAAATATTCGTACAATTTAATTCGACAGGAATTCAATAAATTATTAGCTTGGCGATTCGTTTTAAAATGATTAGAATCTCTCTACCAATACATAATCTCTCTACTAACCTAAGTTTCTCATTGCTTTTCGATACTTATCGTTTTATTCATAATTTTCCTGCAGACTACTAGCATTGTCTGAACAAAAGAATAATATTAGAAAATTTTAATTTGACTGAACGTTAATTTGTAAATGAGATAAATTATGTTTCAAAATTACTTTTCAGACTCACGTTTTCTCTTATCAGTCTGATTTCGATAGTCAGAAATCATATCCGGATCTGCACCATCCATCTGTCTGTAACGATTCATTAATTGTAATACGTATTAATAAGAGAAAAATATTAAATTTTTATTAAATTTTACACTTCTGAAGGGTTATTCCTTTCAATCCTGATTATAATTATAAAATAAATTTTGAGAGTATTAACAATATAATATGACTTTTTAATAAGTATTTTATAAGTATTAAATTTTGAAATATTCTTCAGTATAAACCACTTTCCTTTCTAAATTATATAAATTCATGAATCGATAATTTAAGAATTTTTTCTCTGGTAAGTATCTTTTTCATTTTCGCTTTCTTCTTCTATATTGCTTAGTACGATCAGAGAAAATGGTCTCTGCAATAATAAGTTTGATATCATATTTCAAAACTTGAACTAGATTTATAAGCAAATTAATACCTTCGAACAGGGTAAACACGTTCCTGAGCCTTCCTCGGTTCCGTCTTAATAGGAGGAGAATTAATTTTCTGGTTTTCGACGGATGCTTTTTTGGTAGCGTTGTCTTCTCCGACTGATGACTAGATTGAATAAATATAAGTTTCAAACATTTAATAACTAACAATAAATAATCACCAAATAGTATTTAAGTGAATGTTATGAATTGTTTATCATTTTTAGTAATTTCGTAATATTTTTCATATTACTTACCTTTTCTCCCTTCAAGCTATCGTTGGTTTTCATTTCAGGATTTGGTTGTTTTAACTTTTTATTCTTCTTGGCCAACATGACCAGAGCAACAGTAAGTGCAACTATTGTCAGGAAAAATACAGAACCAACCACAGAAACGACTATAATGGCAGTATTCTTGCCATGGACTTCTTCTTTTGCTTCTGTCACAATTTCTTTGCTGGTTTCGACGTTCTTGTAAAAATAAAATAATGTGAACGTCAAAGAGTATCATTCCTCCTTATAAATTCTTTTGTTTTTTTCTTTTAAAATTGATTAGATTAATGAAAGTCTGCTATAAAATATGTAAAGAATTAAATTCAACACACTCATCCGTATATTATAATGATAATATATCTAATTATAACAAAATTTCTATCAATACGGTGACCAGTTTATACTGATCAGTTTCAAAGAATAGTGTTATAACTAGAACGGCCACTCGTTGATTGTATTTTGTTGCCACCGATTCAATCGATTATGATCTTTTCGTGACCCAAAATCTAATCAAATGGTTAGTTAGAAGCGTCTCTCCAAATTTCATGTAATTTTTTTAAGGTAGGCTAATAAAAAAAATAATATTAATTTATGATAATAAGATTACAATTAAAGAAATGCCGATCAAATCATAACCTTCCGCAGTTTGCGATGATAATAATCAATTTTACAGGAAAAAAAACACTCACCTCTATTTTTTGTATGAATTCATCGTCATTGTCTGTAACATATGTTAACAGATCTGGGGAAGGTGCTTTCTCAATTTCACTAATTATAATTTCCTGTCTCTTCATCTCTTCTGCTTGATTATCGTTAATAGTCCCTGCTACAATTTGTCTCGTGATGTTATCGACTTCATTCAATGCATTATTCAGTCTTATACATTGCGCACAGGATGTGTCACGTCTATATAGCTTCTTATTTACTTTTTCAGTTTCTAATACTACATCCTTTTGAAGAATCCAGAATATATGATTTATATCATCATTATTTTGAAACATATATTTTTCTGAATCTTCGTCAGGAAGTGAAGATGTATTTGTGAGTGTAGTACTTGTTGTGTGTGTGAGTGTTGTATTTGTGAATTCGTCAGTATCAGATGTAATTGCGATTTCAGTAGTATCAGATGCAGTTGAGAATTCATCAGTGTCTGAAAAAGTTGAGAATTCACCAGTGTCTGATGAATTTGAGAATTCATCAGTATCTGATGAAGTTGAGAATTCATCAGTATCTGATGAAGTTGAGAATTCATCAGTGTCTGATGAAATTGCGGGTTCTGCAGTGTCAGATGAAGTTGTGGTTTCTACAGTGTCAGATGAAGTTGTGGTTTCTGCAGTGTCAAATGAAGTTGTGGGTTCTGCACTGTCAGATGAAGTTGTGGGTTCTGCAGTGTCAGATGAAGTTGTGGTTTCTGCAGTGTCAGATGAAGTTGTGGGTTCTGCAGTGTCAGATGAAGTTGAGTGTTCTGCAGTGTAAGATGAAGTTGTGGTTTCCGTAGTGTCAGTTGAAATTGTGGATTCTGCAGTGTCAGATGAAGTTGTGGTTTCTACAGTGTCAGATGAAGTTGTGGTTTCTGCAGTGTCAGATGAAGTTGTGGGTTCTGCACTGTCAGATGAAGTTGTGGGTTCTGCAGTGTCAGATGAAAATGTGGTTTCTGCAGTGTCAGATGAAGTTGAGTGTTCTGCAGTGTCAGCTGAAGTTGTGGGTTCTGCAGTGTAAGATGAAGTTGTGGTTTCCGTAGTGTCAGATGAAATTGTGGTTTCAGCAGTGTCAGATGAAGTTGTGGTTTCCGCAGTTTCAGGTGAAGTTGTTAGTTCCGTAGTGTCAGCTGAAGTTGTGGTTTCTGAAGTGTCAGATGAAGTTGTGGCTTCCACAGTTTCAGATGAAGTTGTGGTTTCCACAGTGTCAGATGAAGTTGTGGTTTCCGCAGTGTCAGATGAAGTTGTTGGTTCTGCAGTGTCAGATGAAGTTGTGAGTGTTGTTGTTGTCGTTGTTGGATTGGCTTGGTACTCAATACTGTTCAGAGATATAATAATATTGTCTAAACTCTGTTCTATTCTGTATAAAATTTCCTCGTCACTTGATCCATTTGCACCTGCAAAAAATAATGTACGCATTGTTAGAAATGAATAGAGGTATCAAGAGCAATTATATTTCTAGTCTTATAATCTAGCGCTGTGCCTTATTTCAATTGGTTTAAATTCCCGGAGTAAACCTTTCAATACTCTTTTAATTAACTAGCTCTCTATAGTTTGATGCATTCAGTTAGCAAACCAAGTATAGTTCTAAGTTATGAGAGTTTAAGTTATATGAGAAACAAAAGTCTGATTTTATATATTCAATGTGGTTCATCTTCGAAATCAAGGTACAGGGAAAAAAAGATCTCTCGATCTATAACGAGCGCTGCAAGAAATCCCACAATAACAGTTGCGTATCATGGCAGAAGTTGTTCGAAAGAGACTAGGCTACAGGCAGTAGTCGGAAACAAAGTGGGACATTATGTTTATGGTGAAGAACTCAACAAGAAGTAGTTTTGAATTTTCCCAAGCTTTCATAATCCTTCGTGGTTTCCGTCTTCAGGGGTAACATTTATTAAAATACAAGCGACTTATAATCTACATACTCGTAATCATGATACATATCCTAACTTCTATTTAATTTTTATACATTTCAATTTTAATTTTTAACTATCTTATTAACTATAGGAACTATTTACTAAGGGACTTCGTATGCTCTATTTAAAGTGTTATCTTACCCATGTGCATAATATGATTCTAATTTCCTCCTATCAAAAGTATGTTGACATTGTTACAATATCCTAACATTATCAAAATCTAAACTATGGCCTGTATCTCTATTATGTTAATATACCTATGACTATTCTATTCTCTTAAGTATATTAGATTTATGTTCTTTAATTCTATCACCTAACATTCTACCTGTTTCTCCTACGTATTTACTATCACAATCCTAACAATTTATCTAGTATACTACATTAATTTTACATTCTTTCTCTAATCTATCTTTTACTCTTATAACCTAATTGCCTATAGTATTATTGGATCTATTACTCAATACAATGTAAAATGGTTTCAATATTCTTTAAACTCGTTCACTTGTTCCTTTTATGTATGGGGCTACTATATATCTCTTATTGCTGTTCTCTTTTTCTCTTCTATCTGGTTGTTATTCGTTTTGCAGGTCAATTCTCTTCTTATTTATAACTCTATTAATTTCTCTTTTCGGATAATTATTTTGTGTTGGATCTCGTCTTATTTCATCTAATTCGTCTTCTAAATGTGATTTGCTGCAAATTTTGAAAGCTCTGGATACTAATGAGTTTATCACACTGATTTTCTAAGTTTTTGAATTGTAGCTACTATAATCTAAATATTTTCCGGTATTTGAGGGTTTTCGGTATATTGTGAAATCTATTTATCCACATTCTTTTTTCATGAGTTTAATATCCAGAAAAGCTAATTTGTTGTCCTCTTCTATTTCCTACGTAAAATGAATATGTTGGTTGATACTATTAATGAATGTAAATAACGACTCTTTTCTATTTTCTGGAATGATGACTAAACAATCATCAACGTATCTTTTCCACTGTAATATTTCGCATGGAGGATTAGATAAAAATTTGTTCTTCTATGTTTTACATCACCATCTCAGCGATGACCACTGATATTGGTGATCCCATAGGAGTTCCCTTTATCTGTTTGTATATGTCATTATTGTATTGGAAGAAATTGGAATCAATACAAATTTTGACTAAATTCATTATGTCTTCTTTCTCGAGATTAGTCCAAGTATGAATTTCATCATCCAATTCTATGCAGGTAAATAGACTTTTAACATCATAAGAGACTAAAATATTATCTTCTGGGACAATCATATTTTCCAACACTTCATTAGCTTGGTAGGAATTTTTCAATTTCTATGGTGCTTTATCCGTTATTGGAGTTAGTAATTTCGACATAAATTTTGCTAGTTCATATGTAGGACTGTCTATGAATGACACTATTGGTCTAATTGGATTATCTACTTTATGAGTTTTTATATTGGCATAAAATCTAGGAGTAATAGTTTTATAACAATATAATTTCTTGTAGGTTTCATCATCTATATTTTTATGATCTTTTAATTTCTTTAGTTGATAGTTCAGTTTGTTCTTCGAAGTATTCGTAGGATTTGATGATAATTTAGAATAAGTACTAGTTTAGTTCAGATGATGTAGTACTTTATCATTATATTCAATTTAATCTGTAATTACTAAAGCATTTCCTTTATCAGCTTTAGTTATTTTTATAGTTTGATCATTTTTTATAGTTTTCTATGTATCTTTTTCTCTATTTGTCAAGTTCAATTATTTTGCATTGCAAATAGATATCTGAAAAGCATTTACTACATTTTACTTAACTTGTGGTTTGTCTCGATAAGATATGTCAGGGCAATTTTCGATAGCTCCATCGACAGAAGCAGTTAGGCTGAGTTTACATAGAGCTACACCTCACGCTACACGCTATCCGTTTTGAGAAGGCACGCGGATAGCTTGAATCGTACCAATGAATTACTATGTAGCTGTTTACATCAGAGGGAACTATCCGAAAAATATGTGTACTATCCGAAAAATACGTGTAGCATCAAAAGCGGATAGGATAGTCTGAATCGAATTTGCTCGATTTTCATGTAGCGTGTACCGTCAAGTTTAGAGGTGAAAGAAAGTTGAACAACATGATTTAACTGGTCTCCTGATTTTATTAACACAATATATAAGTAAGTAATTTGTAGGAACGCAGGAAACTCAGAGATTTCAATATCACTACTGTTGTTATTAATAGCTTGATTATTTCTTGGCACCAGTAGTTAAATTAATGAAGATCATATTTTTATAATTGACAATATTCTTCAATAGTAATCTTTTTATACAAGTATTTTTTTTAAATATTTCATTTGAAATCTGGTATTTATTTAAAATATTTTGGCAAGAATAGTAAATTTTATTAAGTTAATGAAGGAACAAATGAAATAATATTGAACATCCAATTATTTATTGATATTCATATTTATGTATAAAAATATGTATACACATATATATATAATATATGAATAACTTAGTGTTAATATTATGTTAATATTTTATAGTGTTAATATTATAAAAAAAAACTTGAAAGTGATGACAAAAGGCAATTCAGTAACCTAGATACAACCTATACCAATATCAGCCATGATATTTGAGCACAATATCTCTTTTCTCCATTTCGTCAGACTGTTATCATGGATGACTACAGGAATACAATAATTGAAAAAGTTCGACAACTACCTCTTCTGTGGGATCCAGAACATGCTGATTATAAAAACAAAGATCAACGCCAGCAGGCTTGGGAAGAAATTGAAAATGATGTGAAGCCGCCCAGTCAAGGTATGTGATACTGTATTTAATTAATATTATCTAAGTTGAGGGCAATTGTCGTACGTTTCTGAAGACATGTTGGTATTGCCATTCCACACTGCCATGTGGATCACAGAAAAATTCTGTGATTGCGTCTCTCAGGCCAATTGCATCGTTAGCAAACCTTGTGCCATAGAGAGGTTGGAGATTATTGAAACCATCTGATGGAGTCTGGAATATGTCATACTGAACAGATGACGTGTGATCAACCGTCCGTCCATCCCGTCTTCTGATGTAGTTGTGAAGAACCGTGCTTGCATTAGTAACTACAACTGCTTTACTCGGCTTGAGGCGGATAGGGCGTTGAAAAACTTCGAACTTTTTGGCCATAATACCGAAAGCGCATTCTACACTCCTTCTGGCTCTGGAATGTCTGTAGTTGTAGATACGTCTGTCCTCATTCAAGGTACGAGCTGCAAAAGGGCGCATCAAGTATGTCTTCAACGGGAATGCCTCATCCCCTACAATCACGAACGGTATCTGTTCATTTGAAGTACTTATTTTAAAATATTCCTTTGGCATGTTCAATTGGTCTCTGTCTAAAAGATCAAATATTACTGAATTCTGGAAAACACCAGCATCCGAAACCCTTCCTAATTGACCGCAATCTACCAAGGTGAAACAAGAATCAGCATCACTTAATGCCATTAGCACAATGCTGGGAAATCCTTTGTAATTATAGAACATTGACCCGCTGCCATGTGGGTTGACTAAAGCTATGTGCTTCCCGTCAATTGCACCCACTGCAAAAGGATAGTCCCACAAGTCGCCGAAACGTTGCGCCTTTTGTTTCCAGTCGTTTTGTGTGGGTTTGGGCATCTCAATGGGCTGAAGTACTGTCCATAATTTTTCACATGTTTCATAGACATGTTTAGCAATCGTACACTTTGACATGTGAAATGGTGAAGACATTGACGCAAATGATGATCCTGTTGCAAGATATCTGTAGAAATAGAAAAAAAACATATAAATATATGCATAGGTAGATAAAAATGTAATAATTTAGTTACAGATGATTAATGATTTTGCTCTTCTTAATATGGTCCTTCATAAATTGTATAACTATGGTCTCGGATATATATTATATTCGCTATTAATATTATTTTTTTCCAGGTGTGACAGCGAAAGAAACTTGGGAAGCCCTGAACCGAGCTTTCAACAATGCAATCTCGAGACGGAAAAGGAAGGTATCTGGAAGCGGCCAAGGTGACATTAAACCATGGAAATTCGAAACTTCGATGGAATTTCTAAAACGTGTTAAAGAGAAAAGGACTACAACATCTAATTTAGATGAATTTCGTTATTCTGAAGGCGACGGGAATTATTGGAAGAGGCCAAACTTATTGGAAGAGGCCATAGAGCAGTCAGCCATTTTTCAAGACCTAAGTGATGACGAGGACAATTCATCTACTTCGAAGTCATTCAAGCCTAATCCGCCAAAACCCATTTTGAAACCGGCAGATTCTAGAAAGAAAGAAACTAATGATAACTTTGACAACGCACGGATTGGATTGATGAAGGCCTTAAGTACGCGAATGGAGGAAAAACATAAATCTAATCGGCTGAAGTTCTTCGAATCAATAATGCCTCAAGTTGATGAAATGACTGATGATTGTTTTTTGGACTTCCAGTTGGAAATACTTAACTCTCTCAAACGTTTCCGGCAACACCTCAATACCAATCGCGTCAATTACAACTGGGACATGACCTCGTCATCAAGGTCTTCAATGTCAAGTCATCCCACTACGCCATCTCCCGCATCAACTCACCAGCCCATACAGTCTCAATATCATTATCCATCAGAAAATTCTTGTTATACCTATATGCCACTATAAGTAAAAAAAGGAGCCCCCTAAAAAGAGGTAAAGATAACAAAGATGGTATAAATCATGCAGGGGACGGCATGATTTATATTTTTATCATATGCATTATTTGGAAGTTTATTCGTTCATAAAAAAGTTTGGTACATGTTAATAAAAGGAATAATGATTATAATTTTTTACTCACCTGATTGTTAAAACAAGTTTTTCTTCTCCTGAAATTGATGGCCTCCAGTTTGATCCTACTGGTCGAATATGGGGCAGAATCAGATCTTTCAAATTTTGATAGCTTTCGTAGGACATCCTCATGTAATTAAAAAATAGCGTTTCGTCAGGGTGATCCATCAGGCTCTGAAATGTTGTGTGGAATTCCCCGAGCTCAGATCGCAATTGAAAATGATGTCTCACCCATACACTTCTTTGCGTCCTATCAATCTCTTTTCCTTCTTCTGCTAGCAAGAGTAGAGCAAAATCTTCTTCGTCCGATGTATCCATGTTGGCGACGGTGAAAAAATGAGACCCCTTCAGGGCACGCGTGTAGTTATATGTAAACCGCCATATCCCGGATACCGTGTAGCGAGCAGCGGATAGTGTGCAGCGGATAGCATGCAGCGGCTAGCGTGTAGCGGATACCGTGTAGCGGATACTTCTATGTAAACTCAGCCTAAGGGTCAGAATATCCTATTTTGAGTGTCCTGTGTTGAAGTTAGATCCTTTCGACAATACATTTATTTGTTCTTGAGTTACTAATTTACCTGGCAGATTAATCACGGCAGATCTATTCTAACGAACATTGTTGTTAATCCTAGCAATATTTAAATTTTCTAAATATTCATACTTTTCTATCAGTCGTATCTTCTCTTAAGACATTTTCCTGGTGTGTTTATCATTCGCGGTTTCAATTAGTCTTTACATCAATTCATTACTCAATATTCCAGTCAGTTTACATTTCAGTTGGTGTATTTTATTCTTGTATTCATGAATCCTTTTATGATTATCACAAATGAAGAACTTTAAGCACATCTTTGGGAGAGTAGTTTAAAGTATTATAGTGCACCTTGTGTCCGTATGGGAGGGTTCATCCTAAAAGATTTGGGAAATAGTACATTATTCCTCTTGCATCGAAGGTTGAACTAAAGCTGCTACTTTACTAAGGCTATCTTCTCATGATATTCACAAAATTCGCTTGTAGTTTAATAAACGTTGTCTCCATATTGTTTGATTGAAGAAAATAGAGGACTCCTTGGTTGCTACATTATGTTTATGGTGAAGAACTCAAC
>CANNZV010007148.1:0-11269 GCA_947561585.1 Caprella mutica | reverse complement strand
TGATGGTCCAAACTCATCAATATATACTAAAAGAGTTCTTTTTACACCTTGTAAATCTTCTCTTTTTATAGCTTCAAACTTTCTTGTATTTGTTAATTGAGCATTTTTACTTGTAGCAATACCTGAATGGTTTATAAGCATTTCATAAATATCTTCTCTTAGTTGAACTATATCATCCATTTTTGATTCATAGGTAATTCCTATTTTCATTTGAATTCTTCTACCAATCCTTCTTTTTGACCAGTTCATAATATGAGTGTTCGCAAGCTGTGAATTTGGAACTGTAATCATAGCATTATCAAAAGTCCTAATTCTTGTAGTTCTCATTCTTATATCAACTACTGTTCCTTCAATGTCTCCTGATTTAATCCAATCACCTTGAGAAAAAGAGTTATCAGTCATGATACTAAGTGATCCAAAGAAGTTTGTAAGAGTATCTTTAGAAGCTAGGGCAATAGCAATACCACCAACCCCTAGTGAAGCAGCTATTGCTTTAATATCAATACCAAGTTGTGAAAATAAAAATAGTATAACTAAAAGAATTAATACAATTTTTATAATTCTTAAGATGAAAACAATCATCTCTTTTCTTACATTTGGATATTTCTCAAGTAAATTTTGAGCATAGTAATTTATACTATTGTTTAAAATAGCATATAATCCCCATGTAAGAAGTGCCATATAAATCGTATTTACCCAAGGAATGATTTTTTCAATTAATATAGGATCTTTTATCAAAATATATATAGATATTTGAATCGCAAGTAAATATAAGGCATATATCATTGGAGTATTAATAGACTCTTTTAAGTATGCTCGTATTTCATCTGCATCATCATCTTCATCATTATCTTTAGCATTTTTTCTTTGTACAAAAACTTTAGCAATAAATGTAGCTATCAACGAGATGATTTTTAAATTTAAAAGTCTAAAAAATGCAATAATAAATATTACAACAACAAGTTCACCAATTGAAAACTTAAAGTGATAAGATGTTAGGTTTGATACAAATGATACTCCTTGTATTTCATCAATTTTTTTTACAAAATATTTTAGGTTAAATTCATCTACAAAAAAGTTTGATTTCCTAAACTTTGAAATATTATCTTTTAAATATTCAAGTACAAAAATTTCCGTATGTCTTTGGTTGTAAAGGTTTATATAGTTTTTTGTCAAATCTTCAGATATATAATTTGAATAGTCCTTATGTTCTTCATAAATAGCTTCATATTTCTTTAAAGAAGTTTTTCTCATTTTTTCTATACTATCTTGTAATAAATTTACAAAATATTGCCTTTCTCTAAACTCTCTTTTTCCTTTAATGATATTCTTTAAAGTCTGTTCATATAATCTTTTTTCTTTTAAATAAATCACTTTAAGTTCATCTCTTGTAACAGCAAGAGAGTTGTTTGCTCTTTTGTTTATTGTTATTTTATTTGAAAGTAAAGTTAGTTGATTTTTGTACTCTTTTTCATTATTTAAGGTTTCTAAAAAAGACTCGTTGTTGATATTTGCAATTACTGAATCTAAAAGTTTATTTTGTAATTCTATTTGTTTTTGTTCTTCACTTTTAGTTTCTTTAGTCTCTTCTATTGTTTGTTTTTCTACTGCTTTTAATGAGTTGTTATTGATAACGACTTCTGTTTGTTTATTTTCTTGATCTTCTGGTTTTATTAGTTTTACAGGCTCTTGTGTATTAGTCTGAGAAAACAAAAAAAGTGGTAATATTAATGATAAAAAAATCTTTCGAATCATAGTTTCTCCATGGTTTAAATTATTAAAATTATATCTTATTTTTCTATTGAGGCACTTAGTTTTTGGTATATACCTAAACCAATTATTACTAAAACTGCTGTTAAAATTAATACAGCAGGATAAATCAAATGAGTTATATTTGTAGTTCCAGCTTTGAATATGTATACCAAACCTTCAACACTAACTGCAATTGCAATAATAGTCATGACTTTAGTTAAAGTTCTTCTAGCTTCTGCGGCTTCCCTTAATTCTTTATTTCTAAATACTTCTTCTTCAATCATATACTTAGCAATATCTAAAATAGCGATTGATATTATGACTGTACCCACTGATTGTAACATTGTTAAAATAAACTGTTTTTGTGTAGTAAAGTCTTTTATTGCTATGTAAACTTCATTTGTAGACCACCATAGAATTGCTAAAGACATAAAAGCTAAAACAATTGCAAACATAAAATAGATTAATGTGGTAATACTCTCAAAAATAATTTTCATAGTTTTGGTACTCCTTTTGACTTAAATACACTAATTTGTAACATATTAGATTGAAACTGAACTTAATTATTTTTATTTTATTATTTAATAAATATATATACTATTTCTTATGATAATTTATTGAAACTGTTGTATAATAATTATAACAGTTTAAATAACATTTATTTATACCTAAAATAAGTATTTACAATTTTACATAATAATAAAAGGTCTATAGTAATAATGAAAAATAGGAACAGAGAAAAGAGATTATTAAATATTATCAAATTTGGTGTTATAGGAATTATTATTGTTTTATCAATTCTAATCTCAATCGTATTTATTCATCAGAAAAAAAATGAGCTTAAGGCAGAGATTCTTCTAATAGAAGAAAATTATATGAGTCATAATAAATCTATGGTTGAAAACTTAGTAAATAAAATTCATAAATTTATTGAAGTAGAAAAACAAATAGAAATTGAAGAGCTAAAAAAAGAAGTAAAAGAGCAAGTAAAACAAGCTCATTTAATTGCTTTAAGTATTTATAATAAAAATGTAGCAAAAGAAAACTACTCTAAAGAAAAAACAATAAATGAAATAAAAGAGACTCTAAGAACCATAAGATATAACAGTGATTTTGGATATATATTTATCTATGAACTTAAGGGAAAAAGTATTCTAAACTCAGAGTTTCCTAATCTTGAAGGAAAAAATCTTTGGAATTTTAAAGACGCAAGTGGAAAGTTTATAATTCAAGATATGAATAGAATATTAAAAGAAAAAGATGAGACATATTATGAGTGGCATTGGCAAAAGAGTAAAAATGATAACTCTATTGATAAAAAGCTAGGTTTCTTTAAAAAATTTGAACCTTATGGACTCTTTATTGGTTCAGGTGATTATATTTATGAGTATGAGAAGCATGTAAAAAACAAAATTTTAAGAAAGTTAAATTCAATAGACTTTAAAGCTCCAGAACATATTTTTGTTTATGATTCAAAAGGTGTATGCTTATCAAATCCCAAAAAAGAACTTATTGGAAAAAATAGATATAACTCTCAAAATAAAGAAGGAAGATATGTCTTACGAGAAATACTTGAGTATACACAAGAAAACAAAAAAGGATTTATAAGATATAAAGGTAGTGTAATACTAAATAAAAATAGTATCACAAATGATAAAATTTCATTTGTAAAACAGTTTGAGCCTTGGGGATGGATGATAGGAAGTGGTTTTTATATGGAAGAGTTATACTTTTTATTAGATAAAAAGCGAGCAGAACTAGAAAAGTCAACGGATGATGCTGTAAAAAAAATAGCTTTAATTAGTCTATTTTTTGTTTTATTGATGGTGTTTGTGTCTTTTTATATATCAAAAAGAATTGATAGTATTTTTTATGAATATAGACAAAGAGTTGATAGCGAAATGAAAAATGCCTATGAAAAAGAGAAACTTTTAATTCAACAATCAAAAATGGCAACAATGGGTGAAATGATAGGAAACATAGCTCACCAATGGAAACAACCCCTAAACTTAATGTCTATGTCAAATAGCTTAGTAAAATTAAATCAAGAAGATAAAGACTTTAGTACAAAAGAAGAGATAAATGAGGCTATTGAGAATATAGATGTATCTATAAAGCATTTATCAACTACTATTGATGATTTTAGAAACTTTTTTAAACCAGATAAAGAAAAAAGAGAATTTGATTTAAAAATATCTTTCGAAAAGACCCATAAACTAATAAGCTCTCAATTTAAAAATAATGACATACAATTAGTAGAAAATATTGAAAGTATTAAAGTTTTTGGTTTTCCAAATGAGCTGCTACAAGTCTTAATTAATATCATAAAAAATGCAAAAGATGAACTAATAAAACTTGAAAAAGGTAAAAAAAGAGTATTGTTTATTCAAACAAAAGTTGAAAACAACTATGCATATATAATGATAAAAGATAATGCCGGAGGAATACCAAAAAATATAATGCCAAGAATCTTTGAAGCATATTTTACTACAAAAAAAGATGATGAAGGAACTGGAATAGGGCTTTATATGAGTAAGCAAATAGTAGATGGTATGAATGGGAAAATAGAAGCTTCTAACGAATCTTTTGAATTTGAAAGTGAAAAATATAAAGGTGCACAGTTTATTATAAAATTGCCATTAAGTATATAATAATATGTAAGGTCATAAGCTAGTAAAGTTATGACCTTTAAGTATTAATTCTCAATGTGAGCTGTTTTATCAGTATACGAAAAAATTCTTCCTCTTTTTCTAATAATATTATTTACTATATGATACCCATGATTTAATGCAATTGCAATTGAACCACCAGATTTAAATGCTATATCTCCAGCAACATATACACATTTTGCTGAAGTTTCTTGATGCTCATCAAAAATAGGCTTATTGTTTTCATCTACATCAACACCACAAGATTTTAAGAAGTCAACAGGAGTTGTTCCTCCTATAGCATAAATTACTCTATCGTATAAGACAGAGAAACCATCATTATAGTTTACTTTTACTTGACCATTTTCATTTTCTAAAGATTCAATATCAGTGTTCATTCTTAGACGTAGTTTTTCTTCGCCATTATATTTTTTTAATAAATCTTCATTTATTTCATTTAATCTTGAAAACTCAGGTTTTCTATAAACCATAGTTACATTGTTATTATGGTCTGCTAAATCATAAGCATATTCAGCAGCAGAATTACCACCACCTACAACCAAAATTTTTTCTTTTGATGAACACTTATCAAGATTAAAATTAACTTGACCTTTTATTGATGGAGGTATTTTATAGGAAGGTTTATTTGGTTTTCCCATTTTACCAATAGCAATAACAGCATTTCTTGTTTTTATTATTCCGACATTTGTATGAATTAGCAGAAACTCATCTTTTCTTACAATCTTTTCTACTTCTGTATTAAAAGAAGAATCAATTTTATCACTATCTAACAAATCATCAAAATAGTCTAAAGTTGTCTCTTTCGTTCCATCAAAGAAATCAACATTCCCTTGAAGTTCAGTCACTTGACCTTTATAGTCTTTATCAACTCTTTTATTGTCTTTATAAAATTTTCTAATTGTATTCGAGTGATTTTCTGTTTTCTCAATCAATAATATTTCACCAATATTATGTGCTGAAGCTTCAATAGCAGTCCCGATTCCCCCAGGACCACCTCCAATAATTACTATATCATATATTTTATCGGGCATAAAGATTTCCTTTGTTTAAGACTATATTTTTACTAAATATCTACCTACAGCTTTTCCTTCTAATAATGCTGAATAAGCATCTTTAACTTCATCTAAAGAGATTTCATTTGTTAAGTCATTTAATGTATCAACTTTAAAATCAGTTGCAATTTTTTCCCATGCTGCTTTTTTCTTATCTATTGAACACTCAACAGAATCAATACCAACTAATCTAACACCTCTTAAAATGAAAGGGAATACATTTGTATTTAATTCATGTGAAGATGTTAAACCACAACAAGTTGCAACACCATCATATTTAATGTATTTTAAAGCATTTGCTAATATTTCTCCACCAACAGTATCTACAACACCGTCATATTTTTCACTCATCATTGGCTTAGCTGATTGTTCATTAAAGTCATTTCTTAAAATCACTTCACTTGCTCCAATATCTTTTAAGAAAGGTATTTTATTTTCTTTTCCAGAAATTGCAATAACATTAAATCCTAATTTTGAAAGTATAGAAACTGCAATTGAACCAACTCCACCTGTTGCACCAGTAACTAAAACATCTCCTGCTGTAACCCCATTGTTTAATAATTCATTTACTGATAATGCAGCTGTTAATCCTGCTGTACCATAAGTCATGATTTCTTTATCTGAAATTCCTTCTGGCATTTTTACTACCCATGAAGCTGGAACTTTAACAAATTCTGCATGTCCACCATTTGTGTTCATACCCATATCATAACCTGTAACTAATACAGCTTCACCAACTTTAAACTCATCAGAGTTTGATTCTTCAATAACACCTGCCACATCAATACCTGTAACATGAGGGAAAACTCTTGTAACACCAGGGTTTCCAACAGAACTTAATGCATCTTTAAAATTTAAAGATGAATAAGAAACCTTTATTAATACTTCATTTTCTTCAATTGCTGGAACATCAATATCTTGTACACCTGATTCAAATTTTTTACTTTCAATTTTTTCTACTATATATGCTTTCATTTGTATCCTTTTATATGAAAAAACAAAATGAATTGTTTTTATTTTTATTTAATATGCTGAAATTTTAGTATAAATTATATATAAAAGCAAGAACTTACTAAAAAGAAATGTACTATCTAAAAAGATAGTTATACGATTTTAAGGGTTTTATAGCCATGAAAAGAATAAAATTTTTTTAATACTAAATTTAAGTCATGACTTAATTAGTACTTCAAACTCTTCTACTCTTTTCATTTTATTGAATTATTTATTTGTTTTTACCATTTAGTATGAGTTAAATCACACTGTATCATTTCACCTCTATGTGCCGGAGTTCCTGGTTTCTCAGCAGATTCACATAGTAGGGTTGTGCCATAGTCATTTCTTTTATCATGTGCATTACTTCTTGCCCATACTGAAACTATTGCTCTTTCTTCTGGTTTAGCTTCACAATCTCCATCTACTTCAAAAGCATGTATAGTGTTTTGATGAAAATACATTAATGGGTCTTTCTTGTAGCTTCCTTCTGCCCACATTTCATGTTCATGCTCAGATCCTGCATCAAACTGAACTCTTCTCATTTTATCATCAACTTTTACAGTTTTTAATAGCTTTGAATCCTCTTTTATTGCAAAACTTTTAAACTGTTTTGTACAAGCTGGAACTCTCATATTATAATAGATTTCAGAGATTGCGTGATTATGATAAGGATATAGTGTATCTACTGATTGTACAGTCATACCAACTTCTGCACCTACTTTTTGTCCATTTATCTCATCAATTCTTAAAAGACCCCAATGTCCAAAAATTTCAGCATATGCATATCCTCCACGGATATTAAAAAAGTTTTTGTCATTTCTTTTGCTCTCTTGTGCGTACATTGGAAACCAACCTGCTGCTGCCCATAGGTTTGGTAATGCATTTGCACTTATATCATAAGGAAAAGCTGAGGGCATTTTAACTTCATTTCCTGTCACCATTTTATGAAAGTTTTGAGTAAAACTTTTTCCTAATTTTTGTACCTCTTTATTTGTAACTTTTTCTTTAAAAAACTCTTTAAATGTAGTACGATTAAGCCATTTTGCTACGGGTGAAGATTTTTCCATCTCTTTACTTGGACTATATATCCAGTTAACATCTTCTCTTGCACTAAAGCATGCTTTTGCTTTATTTGGGTTGTTTACTACTTGATAGATATTTTTTACCATTAGTTTCATATTTCTTCTATCCATAATACACATTTTTCTGTTTCCATCAGTTGTGTCAATTACAGCCTCATCTGAATTGAGACATTGACTATTTTCAGGTGATGTTAACGCTATTGCATAGGCATTTAAATATTGAAGTGTTTCATCCCATAAGATATCTATGTATTTCTGTTCTTCTTTTGAATAATCATTTTTTGTAGGTAAACATTTAAATTCTGCATTTACAATGTCTTCTTTATCAAGAAAATTTGGAAGTTCACTTGCATGTGAACTAACTAATAATGACAATCCTATTATCAAAGATGATACACCTTTTATACAAGTGTTTTTTGATTTTCCTTCTCTTTTCATAAGCTCTCCTAAAAGTTTAATTAGGAAAAGTCTAACTCATTTATTTTATAAAAACAAGAACTTACTAAAAAGATATGAACTTACTAAAAGGATACTTTTGAGTATAATTGAAAATAAAACACCCATTAAAAGGGATATTTAGAGATATTAATATAATTTATAAATTCAAATTATTTTTTTAATAAATAGAATCTATTAAAAATTATCTCAATAAATTTATTGCAAGTTTTAATTAGTATCAACAATTTTTATTTATTTTTCATTTTTAAAATCAGTTATTATGAATAAAATTATTATAGTTATGGGAAAATATTTTTTAAGGATATATAAATTAGATTGTTAATATATTAGAAAATGGTGCGACCGGAGGGATTTGAACCCTCACACCAGTACTGGCATTAGCCCCTCAAGGTAGAGATAATACACTTAGAAGAGCCTAACAAAGGCATTTCTATTTTTTGTGTGTAATATCTGTGCAGTTGTGGAGTATCAATAAATAGAACATAATTCTATTTTACTTTAGTTTCTCCAATCATTACATTAAAAAGAGCTTCTTGTTTTTCTGCTTCTTTTTGTGTATGAGCTAGTTTTAATATTCTAGGGTCAATATAATGTTTCTCTGTAATCTTAGAACCTCTTGAATGCCCCATAACCTCTTGAATTGATTCTAAGTCTTGTCCTGCAAATTTCATTATACTTGCATAACTTCTTCTTGTTGCATATAGCGTTTTATAAGGTACTCCAATTTTTTTTAATAAAGGTTTTAAATGATAATCAACAATAGTTTTGCTTTCTCTAAAATATCTACTATCTTTATTTATAAAAAGCCATTCGTCACTTGGTCTTACATTATAGTAATCATTTAAAAGTTTAAGTGTTTCAGGAAGTATCTGAATTTTTCTAAAATGATTTTTATTACTATTTGAATCAATGTCTTGTTCGCTAACTATTCCTCGTGTAATACTTCTTCTTAATAGTAAAACACCCGTTTCTAAATTTATATCTTCCCATTTTAAAGCCATTGCTTCCCCTGTTCTTATCCCAAGTTTAAATGAAATATCCATAAAAACTTTAAACCAACCTTTTGCATTATCTAGTATTAATTTTATTTCTTCTGTATCGTAAGCTTGAGTATTCTTTTTTGAATATGATAAGTCAACCTGAGAAACAGTTCTTGTACTAATTGGATTTTTTAATATAAGTCCATTTTCTTCTGCAAAGTCTAAAATCATATTAAATGTATTTTTAATTCGTCTTACTCTATCTCCTGATAGCTCTTTTTTTAGAAGTTCTAAAAACTTGACAATATCAAGGGGTTTAATATCTTCCATTCTATATTTTTTAAAATGAGGTAAAATTCTTTTATTAAAAATCCTCTCAACGTCTTTTTGCGTTTCAATACCTCTTTTTGAAGAAGTTAATTCTAATACTGATAATCCAAAATTTTCTAAATCATTATCCACTTTTACGGCTAATTCTTCTTCAAGTAGTTCTGCTAATACTTTGAGTGGGTCTGCTTTTTTTATCCATTGTTTAACTGCAGGAGTGATTTTTTTGCCTGTAGACTTCCTATAGAATTTACCATTAATTGAACCATGCACGTATAATTTGTTCCCTCTTATTTTAAATACTCCGTCACCTTTAGTTTTCATTTGTAATCCTTTCTCGATAAAATTGTTATTGCTGTTTGTTGTGAGACAAATATTTTCCCTCCCTCATTCCAGTAATCTTTTTCTGGCTCAAAGTTATTAATCAGAAACTTTCTAACAGATTGTCTTGTTTTATTTGTTGACTCCGCTAAATAAGATACACTTACTTTTTGAGGTATTAACATATGTATCATTGTTACTAATTGACTTAACATTCCTTTTACTTCTAAATATTCATTAATTTTATTTATTTCATTTTTCATAGTAAATCCTTTTAATTTTTGGAACCTAAATGTTTCCATAAGAGAATTATTGCATTAGAAAACTTTGGAAACGCTTAAGTTCCAAAATAATATTAAAATTTGGAATTTAAGTGTTTCCAAAGAAAGTATCTATTATACTTATGTAAATGAAGAGGAGGTTATCAATGGAAGATATTAATAATATTGTAAATAGAAATACTACAAAACTTAATGAATTGATAAACCTGTATAAGGTTAAGCGTACACTTGAACAAATAGTAAATAACTTTGATAGAATATATGTACACCATGACGAAAATACGGAGAGAATAAGGCTACTAGGTATTGAAAAACAATATGACACAGCTGAAAAATACATTGACGAAAATGGTAATGAACAATTAGCTTGTCTTGAATCGGAAATAAAAACAAAACGTGTTCAATTGTATGTACTAAAAAAGAAAGACTATATATCATATTCAGACGAGCAAAAAGAAGAATTAATGTATCATTTGAATTTTTTTATTGCTTTGTATAAGCAGTTAAAATATGTATCTCATGTAGAATCTATTGAATATAATTCAATGTCATTATATAAACTTAAAGGTTACTTATAAATACATAAATCAACTAAATAGTCGGTCTCTCTAAAATTGAAAATTGTAGAGAGACCGACTGTGTCTTTAAACTTTATTTTACTTCCCAAAAATCAAAATATCTCCGATTCTAAACACTCTAATATTAAAAGCTTCAAAAATATCAATTTTGTATTTTTACTAGCTCTAAGAAGTGTTTTGACAATATGGGTTCATCATATTTTGCAGAGTGTTTCCTATAAATTTTGAAATTTATTTGTAAACTTGATATTTTTCTTTTATTTCTTACTATTACTTTAGTATGTAAATTTTTTACGGAGAAAGAATGTTTAAACTTTAGATATATTCAATTTTACTTTTATAAACTTACCGCCCGAGCGTTACAAACTCTATATATTCCTACACCTTTTCTTTTAAATATTTAAATGCTTTTTGTACTGTATACGCCAATGCTTCCTCCTAAATGTTTTACACACCTTAAAAGTTTTCGCCGATAATCTTTAAAAATCGCAATTCTAATCGTCCAGTTGAGCAACTCTATTAATATTAATAGTTACTTGGCGGGGCGGTAAATAAAGTACAAGCTTAGGCTTCTATCTTTTAGATAACCAATTAATCTAAAAAATAAGAGGTAATATAAAATGTTTACAGAAACAAAACTAAAAAATTATGCGGATCTATTAAACTTAAGTGTTGAAGAGCTTGATACTTTTATGAAAAGATATAAAAGCTATATCTTAAGTAAAAATGAGCTTACAAAAAATGTTTTAATCAATGGGCTTTTTATCTTAGAAGA
>CANNZV010007147.1:0-11280 GCA_947561585.1 Caprella mutica | reverse complement strand
CTCTTGACCTAGGGGGGCTCTTGACCTAGGGGGGCTCTTGACCTAGGGGGGCTCTTGACCTAGGGGGGTTCTTGACCTAGGGGGGCTCTTGACCAAGGGGGGCTCTTGACCTAGGGGGGCTCTTGACCTAGGGGGGCTCTTGACCTAGGGGTGCTCTTGACCTAGGGGGGCTCTTGACCTAGGGGGGCTCATGACCTAGGGGGGCTCATGACCTAGGGGGGCTCATGACCGGGGGGGCTTATGACCTACACCCACTGAAAACACAGTGCCCCGCAGATATCCACCACTGCAGACTTCAGTATAGGTAGGTAGGTGGGTCTCAATCAGTATGGGTAAGCTCAATCAGTACAGGTAGGCTCAATCAGTATAGGTACTGCAATTCACCCTCGGTGAACTAATCTTCAAAAATACACATCAGATCGTCAACCCTATCAGCTCCGCTACACAACCTGTAGGGAGACCAAAACCGAACCGTAAATACAACGATTATTAAAAATCGAACAAATATTAATGTGCACTGCAAATTTTAAGCCTAAATTAAAAAATGTAAAAAGAAAAACCAACTCATAATCATTGAATGCAGAAAAATAGTTTTGATTACCAATAATTTTATCTCAGTTCGGCCCACAAATAATTACTAGAAGAGCCGTTTAATAAAATTATAAGGAACGCATCACAATAAGAAAATAAACCTTATACATTCAAAACTAGCAATGCATTTAACCAAGAATAATATAAATATACAGTACTTACAGAGTTGTCCTGTTTTCAGAGCATAGAGGGTTCATCTATTAATTGACAAGTTGCTCAGTATACCGTACACACCATATAATTGATCACTATACAGGGTGTCCCAGAAAAAAGGAAACCCATTTTCAAATTAGTTTATTTTAGAAAATATTAAAACTATAAGAATTCTGAAAACACTTTTATACGTTTACACTTTCTGCATCCCTTGTGAAAAATTAATAATGTTACAACAAAAATTAAAAATGCTGCAGCGAATTTAGCAAAAGGAAAAAAAAGTGCTTGTGCGGGCACGATATATTTCTTAAACATCCGGTAGTATTAAAAATTAAATCCTAAGGTTTATTACAAATAAGAGACAAATTAAAGAGATTTATTAACATTGGAACCGCAATACTTATTTCCAAGGTGTAAGGTTAATTTCCCTCGACATGTCCTCCATTTCTTTCTACACATAATTGCAGCCTTTTTCTCATTCCAGCAAAAACTCTTTTAACTAAATCCGGATTTTCTTTTAGTAAATTAACTTTGTTTACAATTCTCTCTCTCAAATCGTCTGTGTTTTCTGGAGGAGAAAAGTACACTTTGCTCTTGAGGTGTCCCCAAAGGAAAAAATCGCACGGTGTCAAGTCCGGCGATCTGGGCGGCCACTCAATTGGATGGTTCAGTGCAATAATGCGATCGTTGAAATTATCATGTAGCAATTCTTGAACTGCACGACTTCTATGTGCTGGAGCACCATCCTGAATCCACCATAGCCTATTAAATCTGTTTGGGTAAATTTGATGCAGCTCAGGAATTATTCTTTCTGTAATTAGGTTTAAGTATTTATCTCCATTCATATTATTTCCGTAGAAGATAGGGCCCACAAGTCGTCCGTTTCCACACATTCTCATCCATACAGAAACTTTCTCCCTGCACATTGTTACGTCGAAGTTGAAATTTGGAGGATTATTTCTGGGTGCATAATGGCGAATGTTATAATTATTGACTCTTCCATTCATATGAAATGCTGCTTCATCACCAATCACGATGTCTTCTACAAAGCGAGCATTTTTTTGCAGAAACCAATTTGAAAAATTTAGGCGGCGAGGTAAATCCGGTTCTAATAGTTCATGCCGTACATGAATCTTGTAAGCATGATACCTTACATCGTTTTTAACAATCCGGTTAAATGTGCTTTTACTGATGTCTAACCCGTTCCTTCTCGTTGATATTTTTGAATTCTCAATTAGCTTTTCACGAACACGATTAATGTTTTCCCTTGTTCGTTCTGTTCTCCTGCAACCCGATCGCTCTCTGTTTAAATTCGAAGTTGTTCCTTCAGTTTTGAACTTATTAACATTTGTCCATATGGTCTTCTTAGTTGGCGACGCTCTTTCCGGAAAGCGTTGTTCAAAATCTTGTTGAACCAGTTTAAAGCTTCCAGTTCTTAAATAACTTGTCACCACAAAAACTCGTTGTTCTTTTGAGAGTTGCATTTTGGGGTTTTGAAATATGCAATAAAAATTACCGTGTTAAAATTAAAAATTCCTGATTTTATTATAGGTATCCATTGTATCATGAATACAAACTAACAAATTTTGTTTTGTTTGTTGGTATCATCAACGGACCAAAAATGAGAACTTCCTCGCGCAAGCACTTTTTTTTTCCTTCTGCTAAATTCGCTGCAACATTTTTAATTTTTGTTGTAACATTATTAATTTTTCACAAGGGATGCAGAAAGTGTAAACGTATAAAACAGTGTTTTCAGAATTCTTATAGTTTTAATATTTTCTAAAATAAACTAATTTGAAAATGGGTTTCCTTTTTTCTGGGACACCCTGTATAACGTTCTTTAGTACCTTTGCGTTTAATGACTATGGGGAACAGAGTGAAATATTAGAACTAGGATAATCACATTTAAATAACTTTACGAATGAAATGAATGAATCCAAAATACTAACTTCAACTATTATTCACTCGCAAAACCGTTCAATATTGATAATAGCACAAGTTTAAACAGGCACAAGATCCAAACAAATAGCCACACATTTCTATCTAACAACTTAATATTTTAATGTTAAAATCTATGCCTATTATTCCTGCGCCGACTATCTATCTGTTCCCGAAAAATTACCAAATGAAGCATCACCTGGTGAGGACCGAAAGAATTTAGTTAAGACTGAAATGAAGCTTACAAAAAATAGCAGAAATGGTGAGAAATGGGCCACACACATAAGATAAATTAGTAATAATTTATTAAAAATAATTATTGAACCAGGATACTTCAACTGCGCGATAGAACCAACACCGCCACCGTTTTAGAGGTGATGAAATTGTCACTGAAGCCTGCTAAAGAGACTTGATGTAGTGGAAAAAGTATTTTGTTTCATTTTACAAGTTATTTAAGACTTTGTATGGCTACTGTAAGATACAAAAATAAAGAATGAACGCTTCTGTGTAGTGTCCAGTGTTGCCATACAATCAATGGAATTAAACTTTTTAATATATAGGCATTGAATTGTTTCACACAACTATCAAAAAGATAATTAACTGAATATATATTCGTGATGACATCGAATTTTAATGCTACGATTCATTTTATAGTAAATTTTTCAATTTTCCCTAAATTTCAATGCACGATCACTGCCATATTGACTCGTCTAGTGTAATAGCAATTTTGAGTATGGTGAGTGCCATATCTGTAGAGAGAGACACCACCGCCATGGCGAGCGCCACAGTGTAATACGGGCTTAAATTACAAGAAAAGACATATTCAAGCAAATCAAATAACAATTTAGGAATGTCTCTAAAATATCACCAACCAAGTATGAGTTTAAACAGTTTTCTGACGATAATCCACATGATTGATACAGTTTACTGGAGGCACCTCTAAGCTACAGTTATAATGAGAATAACTTTTCAATCTGCGACAGTCATTTCAGATCACGAGAACAAATAAGTGTATCTGCCCTGTGTTATTTTGTAGAATATTTAAACCATAGATAAATATGTATTGCATAACATGCTTTCTTTACCTATAGTTAGTTTTTACACTCTCAAATTATTTCAGGGCACACAGGGTTAAAAAATCACCTACTTCAGTAAAAGAAAATTGCTTCTCTTCCAATTTACATAAGTTCCCAATGTCTTGCGACATCTCCAAAATAATTCTAGTCTGCAGAATATGGTACCTGGTGCTTGTCATTTCGACTGTCTGTTTAAGAGAAACTGAAGTTATTTTACCAACTACATACAATTAGTATATCAATTTGATTTTACAATTTAACTTTGTGTTACTTATATAAAAAATAAGAATATTTTTTTACGATATTCGAAATTACATATAATTCTCTTTCGAAATTTAATTTTATTCAATCTGTGATCAAGTAAATATAGGAAAAATACCTAAATAAAGTTCAGTTCACTCGATTGAGGGGTAACTATGGGGTTTCTATTAAATGTTATTAAGTGTGCAAATTCTGTACGTCAATTATTATCATTACTTTTAATATTTCCACCTCCTCTATCTCACCCTTCTACTACTAAAATTTCATTATCTCCGATAAAGTACTACATACTTGCTTTTATTCTTATTTAACAAATCTTCAAACGGTTAAACTATTTGGATCACTTAGTATTAATACCTTTATATATTTTTTAAGTTATATGTCTACATGGATGTATCCACAGATATCTCAACGTAAAGCAATAGCACACAGTAGACTAAACAAACTATACAGATTCAAAAACCTCAACCAAAAGACCAAGAAATATTTATATACAGCAACAGTCCGATCTGCCATTCTCTACCCTACCATTCCCCTTCACACTGTCTCAAAAGCACAACTATTAAAATTACAAAGAATTCAGAACAAAGCCACTCGATTCATAACAGGCAATAGTTTAATAGACAGAATTTCATCCGAAACACTCCATCAACCAACAAGCTTAGACTCCATCAACGTCCACCTACATAAAATAGCAAACAACATCTGGAACAAGATGAAAATTAAAAATCCAACACTTTACAATACTATACCAAGTCAAACTATTCACTTACACAATAGAAAAACATATTTTCCAAGCAGCCAAATAATATCCATGTCACATGAACCCCCGCCAATTTACTCCTAATTTAAAAGCAACAAATACTAAATTTTAAAAATAACGCAGCTCCCAGTACCCACATTCGGCGGAAGAGAACCACCCAGTTTTTTGCGCTATTAAACATACTACAAATTTTAATATGGTTACCACAATGTAAATATTCAATAGACTTATAAATAAGTTATTGAAGAAAAAAATTATTTCAAAAAATATATATATATTTAAAAAACAAATATTTAAAAAAATATATTCAAAAAAATATTTAAAAAAATATATTAAAAAAAATATATATATATATTTAACAAAAATGTATTTAAAAGAAAAGAAAAACTTATATTTAATAGAAAAATATATTTAAAATAGAAGTATGAATGAATAACAAATATACACCTTAAGGCACTTACTCAAACTCAAAACTACTAAAAACACACTACGAAAAAGCCCTGATGGGTTAAACCTCTAAACTTTATTTTAAACTTTTAACAACATTTGATATTTCTAATCATGCGATTTTTTCGCCTTTTCTTCTCTTCTTTCATTTTCGAACCTTGATTCATATCCCCCTCTTCGGACCACACTGGTCACCCTCCCCTCTCTACCCCTTGCTCTATCTGGCATCGTCCCCCCCCCCCCTCAAATTTAAGACCATACTCCAAAGGATCATTTCTTTAGTATGTTGTTCTTGAAGCAAGTTTGAATCTTGGCAAATTTTGACCCACGATGATGATTGTTAGTGGTCAGTTCTGAGCGGGAAACTGTAGCCACAGCCGTTGGGAGAGAACCTCATGTCGCATGCTTACTGCTTATTTCACACTTCAACAACTCACTTCTCCCAGTACACGAGTGTGGTGAAGAGGAGGAACCTCATTAACCCACTCATGGGAGAGAACCACAATGGTCCGAGTGTTGAACACTATTAAAATTTGTAACAATAGTCTTTTAACCCACCCTACGCTACTCTCAGTACCCGGGTGTGGCGAAGAGGAGGAGCCCCAGTAACCACATTCGGGGGGAGAGAACGAAGTTTCAAGCGGCTTTAAATCTACCTTGTAAATATTATATAATTGTAAATACTTAAAATTACTTGTTCTTGTTCTTTGTTCTCGTTCTTGTAACTTGTTCTGCGTTCTTTGTTACAAAAAAAAATTGTATATATAGATCACACTACTGATCAAACACAATAGAAAACCTTCACACTAAAACCTTCTATCATTTTTAACCAAAAAATAAATAGCCCTGAAGGGTTAAAAACTCAATTCAGCTGATTTTAAACTACACCTCATACCTACTCCCCACTCAAACAATGTGATCTTTTCGCCTTTTTTCTTCTACTTTATTTCCTTTTCGAACCTAGGTTCATTCCCCCTCTTCTGACCATACTGGTCCCCCCCTCATCACTACTTCAAGATCTGTCTGGCATCGCTCTCCCCCCCCCCCCCCCCTAGGGAATTCCGTTCCGGTCCGTTTCGGTTCATTTTGGAGGTGTCGCTTGACATTGAAAACTAATTATAATAAGATCAAAGTGTTCTACAATGTGATTTATTAGGGTGAAGAAATTTTGTTACATTACAAAAATGATTTCTTTTTCTTACCTGACTGTCACAATTTGGGATAATATTCTAATTATAACTAGCTAAGAGTTAAGTTAACTTCATTAAACTAGTTATCGATTAAATCAACAATTCGTTTCGAGAACTTTAATCAATAAAGTATCAGTAAGATACATTAAATATTGTTTTATTATCACTTTTCATCATTTTGGATAAGATTTATGGTTCTCTTTACCCTTATAATTTCCCCAAACGTTGGAAATTTGAATGCATTATTTAAGGGAAAATGCCCAGTTTTTCCGGGTCCTGATGACCGCTCCATACATTTCAGTGTTAGATGAACTGACTGCCAGCTGAGTGGATCAGAATTACTTTTCTGTCTCAAGGGTAAACAGAACAGTAGATCTTATCCCAAAAGTGATATTTTATTATAATTATTTAATGTATCTTATTGATACTTTATGATTACAGCTCTCGAAAAGAATAATATTATTCATTAAATTAATCAATAACTAGTTTAATATAGTTAACTTTAACTTAGCTCTCCACCCTATCAAATTACGGTAGTAATTCATAAAATATTCTGCACTTGCTTTAAATTTGTAGAACTAAGGTTATATAACATATCGCAGTTAGAGGAAAAGAAATCGATCAAGTATTCTGTTCACAATTAATTATATTAGAAATATTTCCATTCACTTTTTCTAAGATTCTTTAGAAGAAAAAGTTTGGTTCGAAGGACATTAGGCCGAACGGACATTAGGCCGAAAGGACATTAGGCCGAAAGGACATTAGGCCGAAAGGACATTTTGCCGAAAGGACATTTTGGCCGAAATATCTTTATTTGGAAAAAATTGGATAGTAATATTATTTTAGTATAATAAAAATAATAACTTCAAATAAATAATCCATGATCAGGAATAAATTCAAATTATTGAGCAACATATGTTTGCAGCTCGTAATAAGGATACACATTAGAATCAATTTTCCTTTTTATAAAATAACTTTAAAATTCGATGGCAAGACAAAATCATGTATTAAATTAACCGGAGACTGTAGTCAGTAATATGGATACACATTATGTACATAGTAAAATTTAATTTCCTTTATAAAATAACTTTCAATTCCATGAATTAAAAATTGTAATTAAATTAAATGGAGGTTGCAGTTCGTAAGTTGGATGTACATTGAATAAAAGTCTTTCGGCCAAATTTACGCCAACACACAGAGAAAGGATTAGTTGAAACAAATCAAATTTGATTTGTTTTGACTCATATGAATGGGTTATTTTTGCGCCTACCTACGTGGTGAGTTGCAGGTACTACTTAAAAAGAGTTAAATTGACGTGGGTTAAAGAAAGACAGTCGTTTCGACTCACTCCCAAACTTAAAAAAAGTAGCGCCAACTTGCAAAATAAGTTAATTAATACACCAGATATATTGGATTAACAGTCGTAGTGAGTTACTACAATACACTCTGTCATAGTTGTTTTAACTACTTTAAAATTCTCAAAAAAGTAACTTTTAACTCTCATAGTAAGTTGATACAATCTATAAAATGAATTGAATTAACTAATGTTTGATGACACACCATGTCATAGTTGTTTTAACACACATGAAAACATGAATAAAGTCTAACCAACTCACGTAATGAATTGATTCAAAGCATAAATTGTTGACCCATGTGATATGAGTAAACTTTTTTCTCTGTGAAATCCGCTTTCGGTCAAATGTCCGTTCAGCCAAAGGTCTTTGGGCCAAGTGACCGCGCACGCTCGTATATACCTTTTCAAATACAAAGTGTTTTAAAATTAACAGTTCTCTAGATCGGAAAATGTTATGATTATGAAAACTACACACAGAGAAAGGATTAGTTGAATCAAATCATATTTGATTTGTTTTGACTAAATTTTATGGTTTATCTGTGCGCCTACCTACGTGGTGAGTTGCAGGTACTATTTAATATGAGTTAAATTGACGTTGGTTAAAACAACACATATGTGAGTTGATTATTTTTAATTCCCGATGGTCACAACAACTACCTGTGATAGTCAAAACTGCTCGTGATGGTTGAACCCATTATATGTAATGGTTAAAACAACTACAGAACAAGGTTAGATCAACTACTTGTGTATGTTTCTCCAATCACTCCTATGTGTTATACCAACTACTCGTGTAGGTTATACTAACTACTCGTGTAGGTTATACCAACTGCTTGTGTAGGTTATACCAACTACTCGTGTAAGTTATACCAACTACTCGTGTAGGTTATACCAACTACTCGTGTAGGTTATATTAACTACTCGGTTAGGTTATATCAACTACTCGTGTTGGTTATATCAACTACTCGTGTAGGTTATACCCACTGCTTGTGTAGGTTATACCAACTACTCGTGTAGGTTATACTAACTACTCGTGTAGGTTATACCAACTACTCGTGAAGGTTATACCAACTAACGTGTAGGTTACATTAACTACTCGTATAGGTGATATCAACTACTCGTGTAGGTTATATCAACTACTCGGTTAGGTTATATCATCTTCTCGTGTTGTTATATCAACTACTTGTAAACTAAGTAAATGTATATCAACTATTATAGTGTAGGTTGAAATATCGGTCTGGTTAGCAGTAGCCAGACTTTTTACAAGACTTTTTCAGTCACTATAATAATTACTCTATTAAATTATAATCTCGAGTTAGGTCCCGGTATCAATTAGATTAGACTATTTATTTTCTAGGACCAAATCTAACATGTTCACATTTATTTTCTACTTTTGCTTCTGTGATATGCATACTATTTTAATTTAAAAAAATAATTGATCACCTAGACCTATCCTTGCTTTTTGAAATGTTTTCGATCCTATGAATTGATATATGGTTATCAGTTGTAAATTAATAGATTAGATTGAAAAAGTAATCTCATCAGGTCAGTTTATAAATAAGTAGTTAGATGACATAAATAACTTTACGTAGTGATAAATAGGTAGGCTAGATGAATTAATTAACCAGGCTAGATTACAAAAGTTGATAAATCTTTGATATGCTGCAATTGTACTATAACTTAATGAATAATAAATTAATGATAAAGCCTTTATCTTCTAAACCATATTTTAGTGCAATTCATTTTACTCATAGGCACTGATATTGAAATATGCTAATAGAGTTACCAAGGTCAATTTGGAAACGAAATATAAACATTTAAGTTTTAGATTTATTATTTAGAAGTTTAATTTGAATTCTCGTCACTTTCTTTCACGACTGTAGGTTGCCAATTCCTGAAATAAGAGATTCGTATATTAATATATATTGAATAGAAATTCACAGTATCGTTTATATACATTATCAATAACATCACCTACTCTTTTTCCTTTTGTGATGAGATAGCGACAGCTTCGATATTCTTTTCATGTCTGGAATCCCTAAAATCATATGAAAAAGTAAGAGCTAATCATATTGCAAATACATATTTAGAAATCATCTAATATTTTCAAATACTTACTTTGACCTAGCATAATTGTTCCTGAACCATTCAAAGGAATTGAAGAGGACTCCGATAGTTGATGACGTTGATCTACTTCATCAATTCTTCATCAAGATCTGAAAGTAGATTCAGAAAATATAGAAAACCATATATTAATAAAGAAATGAAAAGAATTATTAACTGAGAATTCTTTCATATAGGTAATAAAATTATTTATATAAAATGTTAAACTAATTATAAATCTTCAGATGCAGTATAAATTTAGCTCTAATAAATGCAATGGATTTTTCTAGCTAATTTTGTTCATTATAAACTCATAATGTAGACTTTAATTAAATACCAAGAAAGTATAATATATCAAAAGGCTCACCTCTGGTTGCAGTTCTCCCTGCTAAATCCCTGGACGGTGTTCTCCTCCGACTACCTCCCTGGATGGAGTTCTCCCAGTCATAAACAACTGGGGTCAAGTAGGTAAATTACGGCACTTTAACTAACTGCGGTCTCTTATCTCAGAAACATTAATAACAATCATGGCTTCAAGGCACTCGTGAAATGAATAGAACCTATCATAAATTGAGCTTAAATTATGATGTTCAACAATTCAGTACATAGCTAAACTAATTTCAGAATGATTTTGAGACTCTCTTAATAGGGTCACAATTAGAAATTAAAGAACCGAATTTGGCTGTGTAACCCTACCTATAGGTACACCAACTAGTTTTAAAATATATAGATTATCAGACCACTTTACTTAAGATACTAGGATAAGTTCCGAAATTTCGGACGGCTCCACATTTTCGGTCGCGCAAGAAAAACTATGTTAAATTAACTTTTATTTTAATTAGCTATTAGGTAGCTATATACTATATTTCATACGTGTCCGAAAATTTGAAATCGCCTGATAATTTGGAACTTACCCTATTCTGAGGACAGCGCAGTAACTGCCTAGCCTATGTAGAAGGGGTGTAGGCCATAAGCCCCCCCGGTCATGAGCCCCCCTAGGTCATAAGCCCTTCCCCCCGGTCAAGAGCCCCCCCGGTCATGAGCCCCCCCGGTCATGAGCCCCCCTGTTTTTAAATCCTTATTTACCTATACTATTTAATCCTTATTGACACTTTTGTAGTTCATTACTGAATAGACATAAAATATATGTATATCGGGGGGCGTGCCGCCCCCGAACCCCCCTGCCAGATCATTAAACAATCATGAAGTGTGCAGTACAACAAACTAGCGGATACAACAAACTACATTAGTAACTCTCAGTTATTTCTATCTAAGTAATTCTTCATTTGTTTAACTAGGTAAATAAGGATTAAAAAAACAGGGAGGGGGGCTCGTGACCGGGGGGCTCATGACCGGGGGGGCTCGTGACTGGGGGGGCTCATGACCAGGAGGGCTCTTGACCGGAAG
>CANNZV010007146.1:0-11283 GCA_947561585.1 Caprella mutica | reverse complement strand
CTTGCTAATGATGTCTCCAGCCCCATCTCCTACAGTCATGGCACCATCTTCGATTACCCATTTTGATGGTAATCCTTCACCATCTTTCCAATTGGATAGGTTGTTGCCATCAAACAGTACAATAGCATCAGAAGGAGGTGACGTCATGGTGCTTCCCGGAGTCACCTTAGGAGGCTCTGGGTCCCACAATTCAGATTCTAACCAAGGTTTAGGGTTTTCCTGCGCCCATGCTACTAAAGGAAGCAGAATGAAAGCTAATAATAAGATGCGTTTCATAGTTTTGATTCTTGTTAAAATTGATTGATTCTATCTTAAGTCTAGTATTCTAAACTCGACCCTCCTGTTTCTTGCTCGACTTAAATCATCTGTGTTAGGAACAGCTGGGTCCTTTTCTCCATATCCAACTGGAGAAAGCATGCTGGCTGGAACCCCCTTCTCTCGCAAATAACTAACGACAGATTGCGCCCTTGCTTCTGAAAGCTTCTGGTTGGCCTCGTCAGATCCGATATCATCGGTATGCGCTGCGATTTCAACTACTAAGTTCTTGTACTTTCTTAACAGGCCATAAATCTCTTTAAGCTCGACCATGGAGCTATCATTAAGCTCAGCTGAATTGAAAGCAAACGTTATGTTATCTAAGGTAAGTTTTGCTCCTTTCTTGATGGCTTTCATTTTAACTTCCCTTTCGTAAGTAACACCTTCAAAGACGTTTTTCAGGTTCAGATCTGATAAATAATAGAAGTACTTATTTCCTAAAACTTTAATCTTGTAGTACTTATGATATTCAAGGTCAACTTCTAGGGTTTTCTTTTCATTCACAGCGTCAAAAACCACTTTTTTATCGATACTGTTGTATACTGAAACCTTGGTAGGAATCGACTCTCCAGTCTCTTCATCAGTGATTGTAAGTATAAGCTTTGGTTGGTTTGGCTTGAGATTGATGTCTTCTCTAACTACTCCTTTATCTTCCAGCAAATCAAGTCGATAAGTAAAGGTGGTATCTTGGAAGCCTTCTTTACTCACTTTAATCAAGTATTTAGGACCATTAACTAAATGAGTTTTCAAGGTACCTTGATCATTGCTTACTGGTATAATCTCTTCTGTATCTATGTTTTTTACTGCAACCTCAAATTCAGTAATAGGCTTTTTTGAGACAGCATTTCTAGATCTCACAAGAAGGTCTGCTTCCAAAGGTCTAAGCTGAATGTCTTTCTTCTTCAGTTCATACTTGTCAAGGTCTCTTAGGTCATAGACATCATTCTTAGTCTGGTATCCCGGGGCACTGTAGGTAACATTGTAAATATAGCTTTGCACCAATACAATCGTGTATGCACCATCAGAGGGGTTATTTGCATAAACTTTTGCTTTGTCTTCTTTTTCGTCACGTACCATCCTTATTGTGGCTGCCAAAGGCTTCCCAGTATTTTCATCTGTTATCGTTCCCTGAACATTAATCACGATCTTAGGTCTAAACTCCTCAGGGATTTCTGCCGAGAAAAGGTCTTGATCGGCTTCACCCATATTGTTGATATAAATGATATCACCTCTTGAAGGTACAGATGCCGAAATGTCGTCTTGCTGGGTATTAATGAAGGTCATTGGGATAGGTGTTCCCCAAGTCTCATCCTCTTGGAGCCGACTCATGTATAGGTCATAGGAGCCAGCAACGCTTTCTTCTCTGATTGAGGCAAAATACATCGTCTCACTGTCAGACATTATTCTTGCAATCTTTTCACACCCCATATTGATAGGCGCTGCCAACTTAGAAGCCCCTCCCCAACGACCATTGTTATCTTTGGTCGCCATCATAATATAATAGCATGTGTTGCTTGCATTGTCTTGCCTTTTGGTAGCTCTCATGAAGTACAATTGGTTACCATCGGCACTTATGCTAGGAAACCCATCATATTGGCCACTATTGATTCGTCTTCCCATATTGTTGGGTTTTGACCAATCTCCATTTTCTCGCACCGAGTAGTAAATATCATCACCCCCGCTACCTCCATCAAATGAGGCGAAAAAGTAAAGCAAGTTGCCATCATAAGAAATGGAAGGCCCGCCGATGAGGTCATCTGGGTCTCCAAATTCATTAATGGCATCTATTGAAACTGGTTCGCCCCAGGTTCCATCTTGGTTTCTTTTTGCTTCATAAAGCTTATACCTTCCTTCTCGATTAGATTGGAAAATTAAAGTATTATTGTCGGCACTGATTGAAGGTGCGTAGTCAACTTTATAAGAATTAATGCTCCCTGGTAGCAAATCTTTATCTCCAGTTTGAGCAAAAAGTATTAGAGGCAAAACGAACAAAACAATAAAAAACAATGACTTCATTCCTTTTTTCATATTTGATTTTGATAAGAAAGCGAAAAAATAAGCATAAATTTTAATCCATTACTTATTATACACCTTAAGCATCGGTAAAAGATGCTTAAAGTCTCCATTTTTATTAACAGTACAAAAATCATTCATCTTCTTGCAACAGATCTCAATTATCATTCCTTGCTATAATGAAGCTCAAAACATCAAAAAGCTAGTTCCGCATTTGCTGGCTCATGGTGAGGGTCAATGCGAAATAATTATAGTTGACGGTGGCAGTACAGACAAGACCTTAACGGTAGCTCAAAACCTGGGAGTAAAAAGCATCTTGAGTCCAGAAAAAGGTAGAGCTGCTCAGATGAATTGTGGCGCAAAATTGGCCATAGGAGACATTCTGTTTTTTCTTCATGCCGACACCATTCCTCCTCCCTCTTTTGTACGTTCCATACTAGACGGAATCGCTTGTGGCAAGGAAATGGGATGCTTTCCTTATTATTTCGATTCCCCAAAAAGAGTTCTCAAGTTCAATGCCTTTATGACGCAGTTTGATCTACTTTTCTGCAGGGGTGGGGATCAAGGTCTTTATATCAGCAAGATCAACTTTGAAGCCCTAAAAGGGTTTGACCTCAACTACGTAATAATGGAAGATTACGAGTTCCTTATCAGGGCAAGAAAGAGTTACTCTTTTACAATTTTAGACGAAAGAGCAATTGTTTCAGCAAGAAAGTACATCAAAAACTCATACTTGAAGGTAAACTTTGCTAACTTAATTGCATTCACACTATTTCGGTTCGGTTCTTCTCCAAAACATATAGCCCGAATCTATAAAAGTCTGCTCAACTATAGATAGGTAGTAAAACTTTCTAAGTAGCACATGAGAATTGAAAAGCGTAAAATTAAAGAGCAGCTCATCATGGATGCAGCTGAAGAGTCCTTTTCAAAGCAAGGGTTTGCAAATACTAAGATGCAATCTATTGCTGACTCTGCAAGTATTACAAAAGTTACACTTTACTCATACTTTCAAAGTAAAGAGAACTTGTATTTCGCCTTAACCGATAGAGCGTTTAAAAGACTGCTTGAAAGGTTTAATGCGAGACTAAATGAACTTGAACATTCAGATGGTAATGAGTGTGCACTTGCTTTGCTTTCGACATACTTGGATTTTTGTCAAAGTAACTTTCTTTATTCCGAACTGTTTCTGAACTACTTTGAAATCGTGCGTACTACTTCTGATGGCCACAATAAAGAAAAGCTTAGCATTGCTATGAAAGAAAGTGTCTATCTAGATGATCTCAAGAAAAGTTCGTTTCAGCCATTCCTTACTGTTGTTAAACAAATTAAAAAAGGGCAACGTGATCAAAGCATTTCCAACAAAAGAGACCCTATGCTATTGAACTTCACCGCATGGTCAATGGTTTCAGGGTATATCAAAACAATGGGAAACTCTCATCCTTCAATGTTATTTGGTGTAGACCCAACCGAAGTCAAAGATTATATTTTGTCTATAGCTGCAAGAACACTCGCCGAATAGGACTTACTAATTAAAGACTTAGCTCTACGACTACCGGTTTGTGGTCGGAGTTTTTGTCCTTCAACACTTTATAATTGTTGGTAATAAAGTCATTTGAACAAAGGATATGATCAATACGTGCAAAAGGAATCGGACCATTAAAAGTAGATGAAATGCCAATTCCACCTTGTTGATAGGTATCTGCTAGGCGGCTGTGCAGTTTCTGAAAAGCATAGCTTGAGGGTACATCATTGAAGTCCCCACAGACAATCGTTGGTATCGTCGTTTTTTCTAAAAGGCTATCAACTACCATTACTTGCTTTGATCTGGTAATTGCACCCTTTTTATATTTCGCCAAAACCTCTAACACTCCTCTTTGCTTTGCGGTTCTACTGCTGTCGTTCTTCAACAGGTAGTTGTAATCATAGGGTGAGAACAGGTTGGATTTCAAATGGACGTTGATGACTCTGATTTGCGTATTCCCAAATTCTAGATCTGTGTAGATACAAGAGTTAAGACTCTTTTTTGAACTTAATGGAATATGATCCTTAGCTGTAATTGGATACTTCGAGAAAATGGCCATTCCAACTTGTCCATTAGAGCCTTTATGTATCCTCTTGAAAAAGCCATTGCTAAAGAAGTCATCTTCAAATAGCCAATCAATCATGTCATCTTTCCCTCGATCGTCAGAATAAAACTCCTGAAAACAAACTACATCAGGGTCTTCAACCTTTAGCAATTCCATGATCTCGAGCTTATTCTTTCGATAGGAGCTTTTGTTACCAAACAATCCAACATTGTAAGAAAGTACTTTGAGTGAAGACTTAGTACTAAGACCTTCAGATTCTCTGGTAAATTGGAAAACGCTTGAATATGTATCCCATCCAATCACCAGACATGCTATTGAAAGCAGCCAATACCACTTACGTTTAAATACCCAAAGCATTAAGAAGAATAAGTTAGCAAAGTAAAGAGGTACCGAAAACAAAGTGAAGTAAAGGAGTACTGGGTACTTAGCTGGACTTAAAATCCCGCCAAGGTAAGCAAGTATTCCTGCGACAAAGCACAAGATGTTGATAAATAATATGAATCGAAGTGTCCAGTTCATAGGATATCTACCGTCAATTTCCTAAGGGTTGAATGCTGATTTTAAGCTAAAAGATTAAGTTAATTCAAATAACATTAAAAAAGCAGAAGCATCAAAGATGCTCCCGCTTAAACCTAAACCAAACCTATGTTTCTTATTAGAACTTAAAACCTACTGATGCTTTGAAGTTCTGATTAAATGCTTTCAAACTGCCATTTGTATCGATGGGATTCAAACCGTGGTCATAGCCTAAACTAAGGTCAACACCATTCGCGAATTCATACCCAACACCTGCAGTAAGCCCAACGTCCATTTTTCTAAAACCAGCGCTAAGAGGTGTATCTTCGTTTATTCCAAAACCAAGAATCGAAGCCTTTGTTTTCAATTCATTATCCAAAAGGTATGCCAAATGTGGCCCTCCAAATACATGAAGGCCTTTATTAACAAAATATTTTCCTAATACAGGAACCTCCAAATAATGTGACTGGTTAGAAACACGCACTTTTGGGTTTAGTACTCCAAGGACACCGCCTTCTTCAAATGTACCTCTCACTGCAGACCCCTTCTGACTGTAGATAAGTCCACTTTCAATTGTAAACTGCGAACTGAATTTTAATGCCACAGTTGGTCCTACATGAAAGCCTATGTTTGCTCCGCCGTCTACAAGACCACTGAGGTCTACCAAATTATTGTAACTCTCTTTTACATCTCCATACCAGTCTGAAGCGTTAGCTCCTACCTTTAGTCCATATTGGATTTCTTGAGCAAAAGACTGTATTGAAACCAGGCTTAGTATAAGGGCGATGATGTTAAATTTCCTTTTCATGGTTTAGACATTAAGATGAATAATTACTTAAGTGCCGGCATCAATGTTAATGGAAAAATCATGCCAGAAAACATCAGATCGCAAAACAATAACCATAACATGCTATTAATCAGAGGCTTATCTAATCAATTATCCTCTTGAATCAGTTACTAAAATGCTGGGTATTAGAGAGAACTAAATGATCAATGATGTGATCTTTTCTAGGCCAATGCGGTCAACTTCGTCAAAATCGTCGAGCTCACTGCTGTCTACATCAAGTATCATAACCACCTCTTTCTTGGAAAAAACAGGAACCACGATTTCTGATTGCGATAAAGAGCTACAGGCTATGTGTCCAGGAAATTCATAGACGTTTGCAACGATTACAGTTTCGCCTTTTGCCCATGCTGTACCACAAACCCCTTGGCCATGGCCAATGCGGGTGCATGCAATCGGGCCTTGAAATGGTCCTAGAACCAGCTCTCCTTCTTTTACCAGATAAAATCCCACCCAAAAAAAATCAAAGGTTTCTTTTAGACCCGCCGCAATATTGGCCAGATTTGCATAAAGGTCGGTTTCCCCAGTTGTTAGCGCTTTTAACTGTTTAAAAAGTAATCGGTACTGTTCTTGTTTGCCTAGGGAGTTATCAATGACTAAATCTTCTGCCATTTTAAATCGTGTTATAGGTGATTTCAAGTAAATCTCCTTGAATATTTTGTCTTGAATTAGGTTTTCTGTTCAATTTTGGAGCTTCAATTCCTTCTGTGAACAAAACCTTAGCAGTAAATACTCGGGCTTCATCCCAGAGACCTAACCTTATAAATTCTTTCAACGTGTAAGCCCCTCCTTCCACAATCAAGCTGTTCAACTTCATCTTTTTCAGTGCTCCAAGTACTTGAAACAAAGAATCATCTTCCGTTCTAATCGAAGTGACATGTTCTATGCCCTTTAAGTTTTTATCATGAACTAATAAAGTCTTAGGGGGATCCTTGAAAATGTCAAAATGAGAATCTAACTGCCTTTTAAAGTCTATCACTACTCGCACCGGGTCTTTTCCTGACCACGATCTTACATTTAGTTTCGGATTGTCATGAAGTACGGTATTCTTGCCTACTAGAATTGCAGATTCCTCACTTCGCCATTTGTGCACCAATTTTCGAGAGGTCTCATTGCTGATCCATTTACTATCGTAGTCCTTACGTGCGATAAACCCATCAGAAGTTTGTGCCCACTTTAGGATGATGTAAGGTCGCTCCTTTTCTACCACTGCCAGAAACCTCCTTGCTACAAATCGCGCCAAATCTGCCTGCAAGCCTACTTCTACCTCAATCCCTCGATTTTTAAGCTTATCAATGCTTATCCCATCTACTTTGGCGAAAGGGTCTTGCAAAGCAATCACCACTTTCTTAACCTGTTTTTCGATCAGCAGATCCACACAAGGTGGCGTAAGACCGTGGTGAGCACAAGGCTCCAGGGTCACGTAGCAGGTTGCTCTAGGTAGCAAAGATATATGTTCTTGCTTGATACTATTAATTGCCTCAACTTCAGCATGAGGGCCTCCGTATTTCTTATGCCAGCCCTCTCCAATAATTTTCCCATCAGCAACAACTACACAGCCAACCATAGGATTGGGAGCGGCACTTCCTAAACCCCGCGCTGCTAATTCAACAGCTCTTAGCATGTAATCTTCAGGTTTCACTAAGCAGAAAAAATTACGTTCTTTGTTTTTCAAAAATAGCAGAAATCTTGATCATTAATGCCAAAGAGCTACTTCAAAAAGTCAAAGATCACCTTACCAAATATTACAAAGCAGACCAACTACAAAGCACTGCACTGTACTATTTAAGTGAACGGTACCAAATTGGTCTTACTGACATGATCGTAAATTCGCAGAAAGAGATCGATTATAAAGTACTACATGATGATTTGAAGCGCTTGGCAAGTTTTGAACCAGTTCAGCACATTATTGGATCAGTCGATTTTGGTGGTCTCAGGCTAAAGGTTTCGCCTGACGTCCTAATACCCCGGCCTGAAACTGAAGAGCTTGTTCTTTTGGTGAAAGATGCGCTCCAGGGCTTAGATAAACCATGCATACTAGATCTCTGTACTGGTAGTGGTTGTATTTCTTTACTTCTTAAAAAGCTAAGAGGCGATGCACAGATTGACGCCTTGGAACTTTCTACGGCAGCATTGGAAATTGCAAAGGCCAATGGAATATCAAATCAGCTGAAAATCTCTTGGATTCTAGATGACATTTCATCTTACAAAGTACCAATAGGAAAAAGTTATGATGTTATTGTTTCAAATCCGCCATATGTCTTGCACTCAGAAGCAATAGAAATGTCCAAGCAGGTCTTAGACTATGAACCATCAATGGCGCTTTTCGCCCCAGAAAAAGACCCTTTGTATTTCTTTCGAAAAATTATTGAGGTTTCACAATCTCAACTAAAAGAAGTCTTAATCTTTTGCGAGATCAATGAGTCACTTGGTACTGAAGTTTTAGCACTTTTTAGGGCCGCCGGTTATAAAAGCAGCGTCATTCTGAAAGACCTTCAGCGAAAGGATCGCTTTCTCTATGCTCGTAGATAAGTCCAAGATAGTGCTTAGATATCTTATAGATTTATGAAAAATTGACTCAAAGGCGAAAAAAATCTAAATAAATATGACTAAATTTAAATTTTTCTTCAATATTTAGTAAAATGTTTCTAACAAATAGAATTTTTCTTACTTTAAGAAAGCCCAAATAGTTTTTGGATACATAAAAAACTGCTAATATTGTCACCTATAGGTGCATACGATATCTACTGTTAGTGCAAGTTTGAAACTGCAAAAAAGAATTTAAGAGTCATACATACCTCTATCTCTTGGGTCTTCTCATTTCTGGGAAGGCCCTTTTTTAGAACCTCAGTTTCATACCCAGCAAAAAGTTTCTACCTGCTTGAGGGTAGTAGTAGTTCTCTGTTGTTAAGCCACCAAAGACATAACTGAAAGTGTATCCGTTACTTTCGTAAGTTTCATTCAAAACATTATTGATCAATAAGCTAAAGTCGATCTTTTTCAAAATCTCGGTATTTATGCTCCAGTTTAACCTCAGGTCATTCACGAAATACGCATCTATGCTACGTGCATCATTTGAAGTGTTATCAAGAAACTGCTTTGACACCGATTTTGAAATTAGTGCCACCTCAAAGTTTTTAACGGGCTTAAATGTAACTTGGCTGCTAATAATCGTTGAAGGCGAAAACGAAATATCACTATCTTTAAACTCATTTTCAATAGTTCCTCCATTATCATAGTCATAAATTATTTCTTGAAAGTTTCCAATCTTATTCTTGCTCATTGTAGCGTTTGCCATCCAGTGAAATTGCTCGCTTAGCTGAATCGCTCCTTCAAGTTCGATTCCCATTCGATAACTATCGTCGACGTTTTTTCTGATGGACGAGCCCACATCATTCAACTCTCCAGTCAATACCAACTGATTCTTATAATCCATCAAGTAAAAGTTAGCACCCCAACTTAAGAATTCGGTTTGAGACTGATAACCAACTTCTAGGTTTCGCAAGGTCTCGTGTTCTGGTTTGACACCTTGCGGCGCGTCTATGAAATCATTTCTTACAGGCTCTCGATTTCCAATGGCATAGGAAATATAAGCTCTAGTCCCTGGTTTGATCGAATAGTTTAGCCCAACTTTTGGATTAAAGAAACTGTAGCTTTCATTACCATCTATGAATCGCAAATCGCTATCTACTCCAGCGTAGTCATACTTGACCGATCGGTACTGAAAGTCTACATATGCGTTAAGGTTTGCATTTAGGTCTACAAGAGATTTTGCGTAGATATTAAAGTCTTTCTTATTTCCAGTATTGTCATAATAGCGATCCCTGATTTGGCTCGAACCTGAAAATTCAGCCCAGATGATCTCACCAAAATGATCCCCTTTGTAACTGTTCCATGCACCACCAACAGTCAAGCTTGCAGCTTCAGCAACTTGCGTCGTGAAGTCATAAGTAGCACCATAGAAATCGTTATCTAACCATCTACGTCGGATAAAATCACCACTTTCAATCGCTTGTCCGTTTATAATGGGATTGCTCAGGCCGTAATCAGAAAAATCATCATCAGATTTATACTGCTCAAAATACCCTTGCCCTTTGGTATAATGTAAAGCGGCGTTTAAAGTGGACTTAGACGAAAGGTCAAATGAAGAGATCAGTTGGTAGTGGCTTTGTTGGTAATTATCGACTTCATTTTCGTAGGTGTAAGAATTAAAAGTGCGATTGTCTTTTAGGACATCTTCTCTCACTCCATTCCATGATTGATAAGTTTCTTCTTTCCCTGAGAAGACATTTGCTTTGATTAGCACTTTATCACCATAATAAGCTCCACTTAGAAAGTAAGATGAAAGGTCTGCTCTTGCTCGATCTACATATCCATCTGACGCGATTTTAGAAAGTCGTGCGTCAAATGCGAGCTTATCATTAATCAAGCCTGTACCAACCTGAACGGTGTGTTTTCTGCTATTGAATGAACCTATTGAGTTAGAAACTTCAGCATATGCATCTTCTTCTAGGCTATTGGTTTTGATATTTACTGATGCACCAAAAGAGGCTGCACCATTTGTAGATGAACCCACTCCTCTTTGGATCTGAATGTTTTCAACCGAAGATGTAAAATCAGGCATGTTTACCCAAAAGACACCATGAGACTCTGGGTCATTGAGGGGAATACCGTTTATGGTCACGTTAATTCTAGTAGCATCACTACCTCTAATACGCAATCCTGTATAACCAATCCCGGCACCGGCATCACTGGTATGAACTAATGAAGGAGCCATATTCAATAAAACAGGAAGGTCTTGTCCGACATTGATTTTCTCCAACTGTTCTTTAGCAATAATAGAGAACGTCATTGGCGTACGGTAGTTGGCACGAAGGGCATTGACAATAACCGCTTCAGTAACAATGGGTCTTTCCCTTAATCTAATGTCAAGGACCAAGTCTGAATCAACTTCTACATACGCTGAGTACTCTTCGTATCCCAAGAAGTTAACTTTCAAGATATGTTTGCCTTTGCTTACATTGAAAATGGCAAAAGATCCATTTGAGCCGCTTACGGTGTTCCAAATACTTTTTTGGTTTTGTGCCACTTCTTCATCGACCGAAATCTCGATAAATGCTCCCTCTAATGAGACTCCTTTGCCAAGAATATTGCCGCTTACTTGGTGCTGAGCCAAAGCAGAAAGAGAAATGAACAAAGTAGTTAGAAGAGATACAATCTTATAGGATAGCTTCATGCTTAAGTTTTCTTAAGTATAAAGGGTGCTATTTGTATACAGCAAGACTGCAATTACCTTTCCCTACGCCAGCATTACCTGGATCAGGTGCGAAGTCGAAACTTCTGGGTATGATCTCAGCCTATAGTAGGCACCCCATTATGAAACAAAGATTGTCGATAAAATGGAAAGTGCAAAAAGAAATGCAAAATGTTCCTTTTGAGCTAGGCCTCCATGAGCTTATTTAATGCATCAAAAGCAATTGCTAATCGATTTTGTCGATCTCCCGAAAG
>CANNZV010007145.1:0-11295 GCA_947561585.1 Caprella mutica | reverse complement strand
GTTAGCTAGAAGTGAAATAAATAGGTAAAACTTATAGAAACTTACCTCTAAAAGTTAACACCAACATCAGCAGTTGTGGGCCTCAATCTCTTGTTGTTGTGATGATGTTAGCAAAAGTAGGCAAGCCACCCCAAAAGTCTTCATTAGAATGTCTCTGGTGACTGCAAAAAATATGGAATTAGGAAATAGTTGAGATTAGTTAGTACAATTGAGAGATTAAGGCTAATTACTGACTAGCTAAGTAGCAATTATTAGCAAAAAAACTAAAATTCAGAATGAATATAGTGATAATTGTTAAAATAAGCCTCTGCAAGTGATATAAAACAGTCTTAGATTAAGTAACAGCAAGAACATATTTCCTTTATCCAATGGACTTCTCTAAATTAGAATTAAATATAGTATATTTGAAAGCAGAGAATGAGAAAAATAATCAATTAGCTATCATGCAGCTATTGATGACAACATAGAATTAAATGTAAAGAAGTAGTACTAGCTACTGAATTTCAATCACTTTGTAGCTACTCTTACCAAAAATTCATATCAAATTACTCTGAAAAAGAGCCATATGAAAGTCATGATATCTATAAAAAGTTAAAATTCTATAAAAGCAGTGGGAGATTCTGAAATTTGGGTTGATTTCAGAGAGCAATTTAGTCCCAATTAATTAAATTGTTACCAAGAGCCAGAAAGTAACTATCTCAAATCGAATTTGCTGAAAAATAATTTTTTAAATATTTTCTGTGCAAAAAATACTTATTTTCTTCAATTTAAATTTATTTTGTTGAAAACAGAATGCAAAATAGAGAATTCTAGAACAATTTACCAGTCTCAGTAGTCTGGTGTTTAAATTAAAATGTTTGATAGCAAAGAATACACTATTTAAAAATCCATTTGGCATACAATTGAATTTAATAAATGCAATGAATTTTAAGATCCCATTAACTGATCATCATATATCAAAGTCCATAGAAACTGATCTCAAAAAAATCTATTTTGATTATTGTTCTCAACTTCTCAATGAAATACAAGTAATGTAAAAGAAACTTAAAGATAATTTTCATAGAAAAGGATAAAAAATATTCCATATTCTGCAGACTGCCAACAGAGCAATCAAGTCATCAGAGATAATTATGAAATTTAGAACATAATAATAGCTACAGTCTGTAAGTGGTGTACAGAACTAGGTACTCTAACTAAAAAAAAAATCATGAAAAAGCCAGCAAACAAATTAATTCAATTGGCTAGTCTTCCATGCAGTGGGCACTAGGTAACTGTCTAACATTATTGATTTAGTTATTTTCCCTCAAAATATTAAAGGCAAAATAATGATAAATAAAGAATATGAATTTAAGATAAAAGAAAAACAACCCAGTTTACCATCAAATACAATCTGGGAGAACTGGTGAAAAAATTGGAGAGTTCATGGACCACATAATTTTACTTGGACATCACTCTGTATTTTAACATTTTCTGTAGCTACAAACAGTTTTTAATTTCTTCTCTTATATACATGTATTTTGCTTAGAAGAGAAGGAAAATAGAGGATTTCTTGGAAAGCACTTTACCAGTTTCTGCAATCTGGCCAGGGCAGAGTCAGAAATTAAGAGTGACACTGTGGCAGACAGTCTGACAGAGACTTTAAAAAGTTTACACCAATATACTATATTGTAATTAGGATTATATTACATGCAAGCACCCTAGAAGTAGAGGCTAGAGCAAACTAAAGATTATGGTCAGTTGCTTATAGGCTATGTTGCAAGGTAGGCATAGGAGATTTTGCCTTAGATCTTTATCAATTATAAACAGCTAGGCTGATTTCCTATTTTATTATTTTTCAGAATGAATTGATCACAGAAAACAATTCTAGCCTATTTTATGTTCTGATTTATATCCTTATTACTATAAATTTAAGCACTGAGAATTGCTGAAATTAAGTTAGGGTTACCACAAAAAATACACACCTACCTTCATTGATATTTCACTGAAACTGACGCGCTGTTCCAGTTTCCCGCCTGATTTACATTAAATTTACATACATGTGATTAATAAATTCATAGTAATACTCTAACTACATAGAGGACGGTTATATATACTGACAATGGAAAATAATTTACCTACATGCAAGTTTATTTTTGATTTGTTCTGAAGGTAAGGTAAACTGACATGGATGATGCGTATTTCTAAGCACAGAAAAATAAAATTTTACCAACATTTCGTGCGTTTATACTGACTAGTGAAATGAACCACATGCTGTAGTTCATCTACACCTAGCACATTACTGGAATTAACTACTCTGGCGCATAATCAACCCACAATGAGTTAAACTACAGTGTGTTGTTTGATGTCCAAAAATTATTTCTCTCAGTGTTTAGTCAGTTGTATACATTACTGCTATGAATAAATCAAATAATTGAGCAACTATTTGTCTTAATTTACTTTATTTTCAAATCAAACCTTCAATAAATCTATATGAAAAACTATCTTTCTGTAGATATGAGAGAGCTTCGCTCTTAAGATGGTAGTATTCCCAGCTAACCAAAAGCTGTTTGTCCCACGTCTTAAAACGTCTGATACCGCTCGCTACTGAGTGATTTAAGACGTGGGGCGAGGAAAATCAGACGTCTTGCAGACGTCTAACCCTATTCGTTTGCACAGGGGTCCCCCTCTGCAAGACGACTGATCCCACGTCATGTCCCTTTCTGACAGAGGGGGACATCCACATCAGAGCGGAGCGAAAATGGTTTTTTTTTAACTTTTTTTCGAAATGAAAGATGCAATAGTGTTAACAGTGAATGAATATGGAACGGCAGAGGTGAATATTAATGAGAATAATGATTTATTTGAAGGATTGGGTCAGCTTGGAAATAAATATGATATCAAGTTAGACGAATCAATAACACCTTGTATCCATGCTCCTCGACGTTTACCATTTTCGTAACAAAAACAACTGAAAGATACTTTAGATAATCTGGAAGAAAAAGGAGTTCTAATTAAAGTAGATCAGCCAACAGATTGGGTATCAAGTATGGTTACAGTTATAAAGCCAAATGGTGATTTGACAATTTGTCTCGACCCTTCGGATTTGAATAAAGCTATAATTAAGAGGCCCCATTGCAAAAGATAATTTCTCTATTAGATACCAAGAATGGTTTTTGGCTATTCGCCTTTCCGATAAATCTAGTTTTTTAACTTAATTTTACACTCCATATGGTCGATACCGCTGGACAGTAATGCCATTCGGTATATCTTCTGCTCCTGAAGAATTCCAAAGACGTATGAGTGAAGAATTAGAAGGTTTAAATGGTATTGCTGTGGTAGAGGATGACATTCTGATATATGGCATGGTGAAAATGAAAAAGAAGCAAGAATGAATCATGAAGAAAACTTAAGAGCACTGCTCGATAGATGTCGAGAAAGGTCCATTAAATTGAACAAAGATAAAATTAGACTAAGACTTAAAGAGTTAACATACATAAGACCTGTGATCTCAAAAGATGGTAGAAAGCCTGATCCAAAAAAAAGTTAGACACCATACTGAACATGCCTCCACCAGAAAATGTATCTCAATCAAAAAGATTTCTAGGTATGTTCAGTTACGTTTCAAGATTTCTTCCATGTATATCTAAATATACATAATCTCTACGAAAGTTAGAACATAAAGGACAACAATGGGTGTTGACAGAACATCATGCGAAAATGTATCAACAAATTAAGAAAATGGTTAGTTCAAGCCCAATACTACGATATTACGATCTAGATGAAGAATTTACACTTCAATGTGATGCCTCAATGGCAGGACATGGGACAGTACAGCTTCAAAAAAGACAGCCTGTTGCATTCGGATCCAGAGCCTTAACTGCTACAGAACAGAATTACGCTCAAATAGAAAAGGAAGCGTTGTCAATTCTATTTGGTTGTCAACATTATGAGCAATATATATATGGAAGAGAAATTACTGTTCAAACTGACAACAAACCTTTGGAAAGTATCTTCAAGAAACCTCTCACTAAAGCACCCAAGCGTTTGCAAAGAATTATGCTGAACTTAAAACCATATAATATGAAACCTGTGTATGTACCGGGCAAATTTATGCTTATCGCAGACACATTGAGCAGAGATACTAAAGAAATTAGAGATAATCTAAACAATAAAGACGGAAATACAACGGATATGCAAGATCAAGTTTGGAAGTTAAACAATGAAATTCAACAAATTAAATTAAGTGAAGATCATTTAATAAAACATATATTTATTGAACAAATCCGTGAGAAAACAATGCAAGATAAATCATTACAAATATTGAAACGTTATATTCAATATGGCTGGCCATCAGACAGAAATATAATTGAAAGTGACGTTAAATCTTATTTCAATTGCAGAGACGAATTAAGCTATGAAAACGATGTGTTATATTTAGGACAACAATTGATTGTTCCAAAAGAGTTACAACCTGAAGCGCTAAAAAGAATTCACCTTGACCACTCGGGAATTGAAAGCAATGTTAGAAGATCAAAGGATACTGTGTTTTGGCCTAATATAAGAAATGAAATAAAAACCATGGTAGAGAATTGTGAAATATTAAATAATTATAAAAAGAAACAACAAAAAGAAACCATAATTCAGGATGAGCTACCAACAAGACCATGGGAGAAAGTTGGAATGGATATATTCCAATGGGACAATACGAATTTTTTATTCATCAGTGAATATTTTTCTATCTATTTTGAGTTAAATAAGCTAATCGACATATCCAGCAAATAATAACTCACTGTAAAGCACCTTTTATTCGATATGGAATGCCAGAAACTGTCATATCCGATCAAGGAACACAGTTCACGTCTGCTGAATTTTAAAAATTTGCACGAAAATGGGAATTTAATCACAAAATGCCTTCACCATATCATTATCAATCTAATGGAAAGGCAGAAAATTCTGTAAAACTGCCAAGAGAATCTTACAAAGATGTTTGGACTCTGGTGATGATTTTCCTTTGGCGTTATTGGTTTGGAGAAATACCCCAACTGAAGGATATTCTACTTTTCCAACAGAAAAATTAATGAATAGGAAAACTAAATCTTTGTTACCAATAAAAGAACAAAATTTACAACTAAAAGATCATAACAAAACCGAAGAAGAAATGAAAATCCAAAAAAAAAATGTATTACAACAAGAACGCTAAGGATTTGATACCATTAGAAGTCGGACAAGTAGTAAGAATTGAACCAGTTATTTTAGGAGATAAAATATGGAAAAAAGATAAATGTATTGAAATATTAGGAGAAAGACAGTACAAAATCTTACTAGAAAATGGACGACACTACATTAGGAGCTGAAGACAATTGGTATTAACAAATGAAAAATGGACAGATGAAATGACAACAAGAAGCAAAAATATAAATATTGAAGGAACAAATAACGGAAAGAGAAATTCTAATATTTATGATAAAACCATAGTTCTCAACCGAAACGGACATGATTCTACAACATCAGCCAATAATTCTTACACGTTCGTTCAACCTAAACGGATTACAAGGTTACAGAAAGGAGCTATGAAACCTATACTATAAATAGAATAAGAACTATAAAGAATGAATATATATATCATTTAGTTATTAGTATTGTTCAGAGTAGAAAGAAGGAGATGTAACGAAATTAGTACTATTATTATTATTATTTGGAATTATAGGTTGAGTATCTTGTATACGGCTTTGTTTAAAAGGAAGGATTTCGTTAGGATTATTATTATATTGTTTTGGAAATAAACTATTAATCAACCTAGAAATATGAGCTTTTTACATATAGTAATCAGGTTGGGCCAATATGACAATTCAATGGGATGGATTCGCCACATTGAACCAACCTTCTCCAAAGATAACATTCCATGAGAATGGAAAACTAAATTATCCCCTTGTAATTTCTAGGCTACTTTTCAGTTTACCATCTCTTGCCCATCTGACCCAAGGTTCATAGACTATAACAGGTTAAACGAATGGGGGGAAAATTGCCAGATGTACGATTTCTTGAAGAATAGTTGTGAAACAGTGAGACAAATGCGTTATTCTCCAAAACCATACATACTTGAATGGTAGTTTCGTACTCAGAATTCTTTTAAATTACCTAATTTATCATACGATATAAAAATATTTAATATAATCACTCCGCCGATTACTGTGACAAAATACCAATTTATGTCTTTCTTCTTGAATATCTCTTAAACGGTAGATTAAACTCGCGCGTGAGGCAACCTAGAATTCTTTAGAATTTAATAATCTATCGAATGATGTATTTTTTTAAAATAACCGTCTTTCCGCAGCAAAATAGACAAAAAACTAGCTGCTATTCACTACGAAAATTAGCAATGGAAGGAACAATTTCTGTCTTTCTTCTTGAATATCTCACGGTAGATTAAACTCGTGCGTGAGGCAACTTAGAATTGTTCAAAATTTATTGATCTATCGAATGGGATAAAAATATTTCAATGAAATGGTTTTTCCGCTCCGTTGTCCGCTGATTAGGGGCACTGGTTAACATTTTCATCCGCTTTAATTACTGTATCTAAAATAAGAACAAACATAATATTGCAATAGTAAAATTAGAAATAAAAAATATAAAATGTCAATCAATCTAAAGATTAGGTTTTCATCTAAAGAATTTTTAGACACAGCTCTTAGTAACATTTCGTACTATTTCTATTCGTTTAACCTGTTATAGTCTATGAACCTTGATCTAACCATCTAGTACCCATGTTGGCACATTGTGTCATGGTTGCTTGGGGAATTGACTAAAACAGTTAGGAGAGTTTACTGACTAAAACTGACTACTGACTAGAACTGTTTACTGTCTAGAAAAATTATTTTTATATTAAGTATTTATATTTTTATATACATAATGTACGAGTAATGCTTTTAATAGGCATTGATCCATTTTATTGACTACAATAAATGAGTATCATACATATAACTGATAAGTTTTATTTGTATCTCAGGCCGAAATTTCCGAGACCGAAATTTTTAAGACTGAATTTTCTAAATAAACGTGGAAACATGTCAAACCTACTAATATTACGTATAATTTTGCAACGGTTTATGATGTTATCCGCTTTTAATAAATACACTACACATTTTAGTGTCCATCACTTCAACTTTTTCTATTATTGTTCTTCAATAACAGCATAATAAAATGAGATCTAATTTTCTGAAACCGAATTTTCCCAGAACCAAATAACATAATTATGGTGTTATACCTTTTGCAGGTCATTCTCTTGAAATCCTTTCTTGCTGAATAATTGGATATTTTATATTTGTGCCGATAAAACAGTAACCGCTTATTTTATCGCTTTTATTCTCTAAAGTTCTAAATTAAAAGAATACCTAATACACAATCTGTCTGATTTATATACAATCCTATTAAAATCTGAAAATCTAGTATCAGTTAGTAAATTTAACGAAAGGCCACATAAACCAGTCTTCTCTCACCAGTCATCACTTAACAGACTCCATTTACCAGTCTTTACTGAACAGTCTCCATTCATCAGTCTCCACTCACCAGTCTCAACTCACCAATCACCACTCACTAGTCTCCACTCATCAGTTTACACTCATCAGTCCCCGCTTACCAGTCTCCACTCACCAGTTTCCATTCAGCACTCTTCACTCATTAGTCTCCATTCATCAGTTTCCACTCACCAGTCTCTACTCACCACTCTCCACTCACTAATCTCCACCCAGTCACAAGTCGCCAGTCCCCACTCACCAGTTTTCCCTTGGCTGTACTTAGCATTTATCCAAGCATTTGTACTGCAGATGAACCTATTTTTGTCAGGTGCAAGGTTTTCATCGGCTCGTGTTGGTCTGTTCGGAACTTCAGTCAAGAGGTCGAAAGTAATAAAAGCACTTCCTTCTGTGCATGGAGTTTTCTCTTTCTGAAGACAAATTGAAAAGAAAGTTACACTAGGACTGCTCGTTATGGACAAACCAATTTAACGGACAATCCTAAATTTTGGACATCATTTTTATGTACTACAGAATTAATGGACTTCTATTTTATTTAGAAAAGTTGTAATTTATTGTAACCTTCTTTTTATAGATAACTATTATATGTTGATTCTAACAAAACGGAAGAGAAGTTCCTCCTTATATTACATAAAATATATGCTCTTGTAAAAATATAATTATTTTAGTTAATCCTTCTATATTTTGCCGAGTACATTGTTTATAGAATACCAAATTTACGGACTGCTCAGTTATTTATAAATGATGAACTCTACTGTATTACAGTTTGCTTATCCATTTAGCCAAAATGACTAAAACTAGAACATTTATACATATGATATTGTTGGAATTCTTGAAATTTCTTGATTTTTAATTTGCTTTTACTGCTCTCTTCCTAACACAATTGAAAATAGGAGCAGGTTCGAGGCAGCGGTCAAGCCGATCAAAGTAGTCAACCAGGCAGTCAGAGAGCAGTGAGAGTGCTGCTGGTTTATTCCAGGAAGTGGAATTATTAAACCGCCAAAGCGATCAGTTTGGCCGCCGCCTCGAACCTTTATTCCTTTTTTTCAATTGGGGGCGCGCGCCCTTTTGGAATGATGATCATTGATCATTTTCCAAAACATTGGAGAAAAAGACACAGTCTTAGCGCAGTGCTGGAAAAACCTTCAATCATCGTTAGTTTGGTATCTATAATATTGATAAATATTCCAAGTCTTGTGTAATTTCTTTCGTAAGTTTCCATGTTTCTGATGATATCTCCCTCATAAAAACTGAGCTTATTATGTTGTCCCGCCATTTCCCATTTTTTTTTTTTTTGAATTTACAATCAATACATTACGATGTTAAAGCCAATTAATAAATTAATTATTTTAGGGGTTATATTCTATGTATATGTTGCTATAATTCACCGCAATGATATATTAAGAGAGATAAAAACTTGGAAACTCACAGTACTCAGAGTGTATGTTTTCCAGCCAGGAGAAGGAGTTAAAACGGTTTCATCGAAAATCTTCAGCAGTTCGCAAGATCTGGTAGCCTCTGAAAGAAGTAACAAAAGTAAGTATTTCATCAACCAATTTACTTGCGCATTAAGATGTATCAGTCAAAATAATACGGCTATTTTTTAATAGTTATAAATTGTAGAAACCAAATATTCGATTTTAAGTGGAATTATTTTTCTTTAAAACTTCTCAGTATATTTAGAGGGATAAAATATTTTCAAGAAAATATAATATACCGGGGTATTTTTTGACAAGATAGTCTATCCCTAATTTACTTGTAAAGAAAAGAGTATCAAGAGTGAATAATGTTGCCATCCTGTAGTTATTTCCTGGAAATTGGTTGTTAACATAAGCCATAATATATTTTCACCTCTAATAATTTCTGATTGACTATCATGATCAATGTTAACATCCACTTTCTGGCACAAGCGGCACCGAGGGCCATCTTTGGCCCAGGAGAGACCTTCTTACTCACTTAAATTTTAGCGATTTACTTAAGTTAAACTTATTTGCATGAAAGAAAACGATACTTTCAGTAGTAACTTTGCTCTTTGGTTTTATTCTCGAATTCAGTGGGATATTTAATTTCAGTTCAATATTTGTCAGACTTATTCGATTTTTGAGGAGAAATATAAAGGTATTCTGCTTAATTATTGTTTAGTAGATAAAATATTGTTGATAACAAAAGACTACAATGTGTGACGAAACTCCCCAGTTCTATGAAACATTGAATTATTTCACCCCAGAAATACCAGAAAAAATATATAGCATTGGAGACCAGACGGGCGTCATATAGGCCCGCTCTTAATTTTATAGTTGAAATGTCCTTTAAATATCCATTTTCAAACCAGATATTGATCGCTATTATTGCATATATATAGATTCAATCTATGATCGCTATTATTGATCAGATTCACTCTATGATCGTTATTATTGACTACATTCACTCTATGATCGCTATTATTACATAGAATCACTCTAAGATCGCTACTATTGAATAGATTCACCTTATTATCGCTATTATTGAAAATATTCACACTTTAACCCTAATGAGTTTGACTATCAGAATGAACTGGAAGGTTTGACTGTGTTTTAAAAATACCTACGGTATTGTATTTCTTAAGAGTTGTTAGTATATATACTAAACTAATGTGTACAAATTCAAGTAAAAATATTGAACATATAAAGAGAAAAAATGCATAGGTATATAAGACATTGGCAACTGAGAGAGCAGAGCTGTGATTGGGTGAAGTGTGACCAAATCACAGCTTGCGCATGTGTGTGTACTCCATGAACACGTCACCACAGTACATTTAATTTCCTAATTTACCTGTTTTACGCTTTGCCACTATGTCACCACAGTACATTTAATTTACTAATTTACCTGTTTTACGCTGATTTACGCCGATATGTAAATATTTTTAAACTTTTAAATACAAAAATATATTTGGTATTTATGTAGGAATAAAGTTAAGAACTGCCGATATATATGAGGGGACCGTCTCCCTAAAATAAAATAAAGTTTATAAGCTAATTAATATACAAATTTGAAATTTTCAGGGTTAATGGAGTATTTCTTATCCAGGATTTTTTTTTCAACTTATCCCCCTTCACCCCCACTCCCCAAAAAAACAATTTGGTGGTACTTTCAATTAAAAGACATTAACTCATACAATTTTTTTAGTTATATACATATGGTTTCATCTTGTTTAAAATATAGTTGTCTACAAAGACACAAAACTATTTTTTCAAATTCGTCTATGAAAAGTTGCAAAGATTTTTATCGATTTTTTTTTCAAAAATATTGATTTTTTCATATATCTCATTATTCCTCCTCACACATTGAGAAATAAGAAAAATCGCATCTGTAACTTTGTGAGCAATTCATTTAAGAAGAAAATGAAACAAACCCCATGTCTCTAGATCAAAAACGTACGAGTTGATGCATTTTGCAGTCGAAAAATTATACTTTTTTCATAAGTGCCAATTTACAGAATTTTTTGGAAAAAAAATGTTCGAACTCAAATAATTCTGGTTCCATAAATAGCGTTGTGTTTTTTTTTTTTTTTTTTGGGGTAGGTACAGTGTCCTCTTTTTAATGCATCTATAGTCAACAAATCATTTGATGTGAAATCAAAATAAACTCTCAATACCTGTGCTGACAGGTCAATATTGTCCATTTAAACATTTTTAGACTGTATTTAGCTCTAATATTTTAAAACGATATCCGGAGACTATAAGACATCATTTTATGCAATTAAAGAATAATTCGATTTAATTCAGATTTGATGGAGACTGTCCCC
>CANNZV010007144.1:0-11300 GCA_947561585.1 Caprella mutica | reverse complement strand
AGGAGAAACTGCTAAAACTCTGCGTATGCCTTGCCAGCTCAAATTATTAATTTTCATTTGTACCGTCAACATTGAATTTTAGAGAACAAATAGAGCTACAAAAATGAAAGGGAAGGCTCCATTGCACCACACACTACTTCAAATAAATCAGAAGCTGAAATAGAGCTGTACAAACAGAGAAAGCAGTACCATTATGTATTGACTTAATTGCCTACCTTGTTCAGATTATTAAATATTAAAAAAAATGATTTGAGATAGAAGGCTAGTAGAAGTAATCAGTGTGAAATTAAATATTAAAAGAATAATGTTCATCATTTGAAATTATTTTGTGCAAATTTTTATTTAATAATTCAATTTCAAGTGGCTTTATAGAAAATATAAATAAATAAATAATTGCTTAAACGATGATCAAATTGTGCATCATTTTCACAACAATAATTTAAAAATAAAATCAATGGATTTATTTAATAATTTATTAAACCAGAAAGATCAATGAGTAATGATTGAAATAAAATAAGAACACTGTTACCAACATACAATTAAAGGGTCTGGACTTTACAGTATATATCGAATGAAATCAAAAAGTCTTTTGTATCGAAAGGAGTATCGAACACAATAAGCAAAACTTCAAAGCCCCTCCACAAAGCATAACTTTAAATCCCCTCCACAAAGCATAACTTTAAAGCCCCTCTACAAAGCATAACTTTAAAGCCCCTCTACAAAGCATAACTTTAAAGCCCCTCCACAAAGCATAACTTTAAAGCCCCTCCACAAAGCATAACTTTAAAGCCCCTCCACAAAGCATAACTTTAAAGCCCCTCCACAAAGCATAACTTTAAAGCCCCTCTACAAAGCATAACTTTAAAGCCCCTCTACAAAGCATAACTTTAAAGCCCCGTTCGTATGGCGTAGCTTTAAAACACCGTTCACATGGCATAACTTTTAGAAACAAACGTATCACTGAAACTCGGTGATGTGTTTCAGAATTGTGAACCTCTTGCCATCTTGTGATGCAGAAAACTGAAACACTGTGCTGTGAATTTCCTTCTATATGTTAGATAAATATTATTCTAATTAAATATCATATACCATTAACAAATTGATTGTTGCCCGATTCAAATATTGCTATGGAAATTACATATCAGTAGAATTTGTATTCTTGATGCTGACCGGTACATTCCACCCCGGTATATTCCACCCCGGTATATTCCACCCTCGGTATATTCCACCCCCGGTATATTCCACCCTAGGTATATTCCACCCCGGTACATTCCACCCCGGTATATTCCACCCTCGGTATATTCCACCCCCGGTATATTCCACCCTAGGTATATTCCACCCTCGGTATATTCCACCCCCGGTATATTCCACCCCGGTATATTCCACCCTAGGTATATTCCACCCCCGGTATATTCCACCCTAGGTATAGTCCACCCCGGTATATTCCACCCCGGTATATTCCACCCCGGTATATTCCACCCTCGGTATATTCCACCCTAGGTATATTCCACCCCCGGTATATTCCACCCCGGTATATTCCACCCTAGGTATATTCCACCCCCGGTATATTCCACCCTAGGTATAGTCCACCCCGGTACATTCCACCCCGGTATATTCCACCCCGGTATATTCCACCCTCGGTATATTCCACCCCCGGTATATTCCACCCTAGGTATATTCCACCCCCGGTATATTCCACCCTAGGTATATTCCACCCTAGGTATATTCCACCCCCGGTATATTCCACCCTAGGTATATTCCACCCTAGGTATATTCCACCCCCGGTATATTCCACCCTAGGTATATTCCACCCCCGGTATATTCCACCCTAGGTATATTCCACCCCCGGTATATTCCACCCCGGTATATTCCACCCTAGGTATATTCCACCCCCGGTATATTCCACCCTAGGTATAGTCCACCCCGGTACATTCCACCCCGGTATTTTCCACCCCGGTATTTTCCACCCCGGTATTTTCCACCCACTGTATGGTTAGGTTTGTTAGATATAAATATTAATCATTTATTAATATTCTATATAATACCAGGTAACTTACCTATTAAATGTAGCAAAAGAAACCTTTTGTTGGCTAATCACAATCTGTTTCTTTTTCTCTACAAATGTGATAGAACAGCAGAAAGAAAGGTTGTGTGAACGCTCTTTATCAGTTGAGGTATTTAGATTTTCAATCACAAGCTGATTTTCTCCACTATCGCGATATTAACTGTACTATGATGTCATATAATTTTTTTTTTTCTGTTATTTTTGTTTTATTTTGAATTTGATATTTTGACTTCGACTAAAAGTGGTGTAAAACTGTTTTCAACCGAAGGCTTTCTTTTTCACCGGGGTTATTTAACATGTTTTTTTACCAGGAAATCTTTGATAGGGAGTTGGGGATTATTGCACAGATTTTTTTCTTTACCACGGGAGTTTTTTTCCTAGAATACAAAACTGCAACTTATATGCAAAAGGCGAAAACATTGATTAAGTTGTCTCTGACAGCCGAGCCCCTCCACACCTATCCCAACCATTATTGTAAGAGTGTATACTGCAGTTTCTTGTTAAGAAGGACACACGTAAACTTTGAAATAAACTGTCATATTATGAATATTTGTATTTATTGTCTATTAGGATAAAATTTCAATTGAATTGAGCTATCTCTAAATATTGTCTGAATTTCGTAGGATATCATCTGAGTTATTTCTTCATAGCTACGCAGTAAATATTTAACAATTGGCCATCTAAAAATAAAATAAGTTTTACCCAAATGAGCATTGTCACAGGGGTGGAATTTACCGGGTTGGAATATACCTGGGGTGGAATACACTGGGGTGGAACATACTAGTGTGGAATATACCTAAGAACCATTATTGATAAACTCTAGAAATAATCAAATTTATGAGAATTTTCCATATATCTTTGCGAATTAGTGACTTTTTTATACTGTCCTCATTGGTCCATGTGGAGAAGTCAAAAAAAAATTTCACGCTACATAAATTATTTTTCACGATATGAATAATTTTTAAATGTCACGCAGATCGTTAACATCAATAAACAAATCTGTCGTTAACCACCACCGTTACTATTTGTATTTGTAAAGTATTTCCTACAGCTCCACTAGGAATTACTCACGATAACCTCAGAGATTTATTGACTCCCATGACAGGATAATTACATTCACATGCTCTTTTAATAGCCTTCTCATCCTATAGGACATTCTAATCTCTAATTGTCCTACCAGACCGCTAACAATCTCTCGGTTATAGCCATGAACTCCACATTGTTAACTGTACACATTAATAGTTTGCACGGTAATTACTGCCAGTGACTGTCCATACAATGAGCTAACTAGTCTCTTTCTTTCAGTTATGGTCAGGAGGAATGGGAGAAGAATGCGAGGTAATTTGTAGTGCATGTTATGAATGGAGGTGAAGTATTGAGGTAGAGTATGCGGTTATGAGGTAGAGTATGCGGTTATGAGGTAGAGTATGCGGTTATAAGGTAGAGTATGAGGTTATGAGGTAGAGTATGAGGTTATGAGGTAGAGTATGAGGTTATGAGGTAGAGTATGCGGTTATGAGGTAGAGTATGAGGTTATGAGGTAGAGTATGAGGTTATGAGGTAGAGTATGAGGTTATGAGGTAGAGTATGCGGTTATGAGGTAGAGTATGCGGTTATGAGGTAGAGTATGCGGTTATGAGGTAGAGTATGAGGTTATGAGGTAGAGTATGAGTTTATGAGGTAGAGTATGAGGTTATGAGGTAGAGTATGAGGTTATGAGGTAGAGTATGAGGTTATGAGGTAGAGTATGAGGTTATGAGGTAGAGTATGAGGTTATGAGGTAGAGTATGAGGTTATGAGGTAGAGTATGAGGTTATGAGGTAGAGTATGAGGTTATGAGGTAGAGTATGAGGTTATGAGGTAGAGTATGAGGTTATGAGGTAGAGTATGAGGTTATGAGGTAGAGTATGAGGTTATGAGGTAGAGTATGCGGTTATGAGTTAGAGTATGAGGTTATGAGGTAGAGTATGAGGTTATGACGTAGAGTATGAGGTTATGAGGTAGAGTATGAGGTTATGAGGTAGAGTATGCGGTTATGAGTTAGAGTATGAGGTTATGAGGTAGAGTATGAGGTTATGAGGTAGAGTATGAGGTTATGAGGTAGAGTATGAGGTTATGAGGTAGAGTATGAAGTAGGTTATGAGGTAGAGTATGAGGTTATGAGGTAGAGTATGAAGTAGGTTATGAGGTAGAGTATGAAGTAGGTTATGAGGTAGAGTATGAGGTAGAGTAAGAAGTAGAGTATGAGGTAGAATATGAGGTAGAGTATGAAGTAGAGTATGATAGGTAGGAGGGTGACACCCTCTGCTAAAGAAGAAGAATACCTATCAGTAATGTTATCACAATTTTTATGAATTATATAGTTTATATGTATTTCCTATTATCTAACTAGGTAAATTGCTAGATAATAACAGCTGTGTCATTATCTAAGATGCTGGTAATGGATATATAGAGTATAAAACTTTCAAATAAGATTAGGTTAAATAATGATAATACGGCTTTATTTCATAAAAAAACATTGAAAAATGCTCTAAAAACGTATAACTTTTTCTATACTCTAAGCGAAAAACATAACTTCTGAGTTTTTTTTCACTTTTTCAAAGTTATTACATGTTTCCAAAATGTATGAATAGCACTGTTTTAATTTGTAAATCTTCTGATGAAAATAACATCGTTGGAAATGACTTTCATAAACTATTTTCTGATCCATCTCCTGCACTTTGAAGAGAAATTTCATTCAATTTTTGAGTTACATTTGGAAATATATAATATAGTGTCGTACCTTGGATATAGCAATATACGTATAGAAGGCTGTCATTACCCTAAAAGTATATATTCCAAGTGGTGAGTCAGTGGCCAAAAAAATATCGCATCTTGCGGGACGCTAAAATCCTTATTTTTGGGTCACGTGACTGGCAAACTAGCGTCAGTTCAATGGAGAAATGATATAACTGAAACAAAATTTAATGGAGATATGATGTAAATGAAACAAAATAAGGTTTTACACCGTCTTCCTTAGCGTCCTGCAATCGCTGCAACACTTCCTCTCTCTAGAGTAGTTTATCATAACTCTGTGATATATACCAAAGAGAAGTTTTGATAATGTATATAAATATGTCGTTAACTAGGAAGCTGATTTAGATTATATCGTTAACTAGGAAGCTGATTTAGATTATATCGTTAACTAGGAAGCTGATTTAGAATATGTCGTTAACTAGGAAGCTGATTTAGAATATGTCGTTAACTAGGAAGCTGGTAAATGACCAGCTTCCTAGATAATGACAGCCCTGTCATTATCTAGGAATTTACCTCTAATTATTATAGATAACATATTTCATTAAAAATATCACATGCTAAAATGAGTTATTTATTTACGGAGAATATTAACACATATATATTTACACATTTTAATTATTTACGAACGAACTCAGAATTGAGAGGAGACCTTATATTAGTTACCGTTCTGAATAAAATATATTTATAACTTAAACAAATAATATATTTCTGTAAGTATATAAAAACATATGGGGTTTAAGTTATAGCAAATTTTTCAGTTAGAATACTCATATCTCAAAGTCTACAGCATGGATACCACATTGGACCACATGGAGACCACATGGACACCATATGGTGTCCATGTTTAGTCTGTGGACTCCATGTGGTGTCGATAACCTATATAATTAGCTAATTAATGTAACTTAACCAAATTACTATGACCATAATTACTGTAACCATATTTACCACATACCATAATTGCTATAAATATAACAAGTATTTATAATAATTATTATTTACAATTAATACGGTTTACAATAATTACTTTATACAATAATTACTACATATCATTATTATTATTAGTATAAGTACAACATACTATAATTAATATTTAGTATAGTTATTATTTACTATTGTTATGTACAATATTTTACTACATTATGTACTATATCTACTACCTACCTATTGCAAATTTGTACATCGGCTCTAATTTATATCAATCAAACTCAGTTACATAGAAGTTTCGGCCTAGTTGCGAAATACGACTCCCTCCAATGGATAATAAGGGTCTTTGTGTGTTTTTAATGATGGCTGTCACGAAATACGATACCTTTCAAATATAAAAATTACATACGAATCTTCGATCTTAAAATGTGCTATTTTGGTAATTGGAAAGAGATGGCTGTCACGAAACACGACTCCTCATGTTATACGGAACGTAGGACCAACTGTTTATAGCATTCAATTTAAGTACAATTCAATAAGTATAATTCATCAAACCTTTACTTATTAAACAGTAGCTGTATCATTTAGAATGTAATATAATATAGTTAAGGTTTCAAGCTCTGCAATTCAGAGTTTCTTGATGTTAGGTTAGAGTAAAAGAATGAAACTATTGAATTGGTTTTCCATTAGCTACAACATTTTTTTCTGTATTATCATTTTAAATTGAGTTTTCAGGAATTCAATCGAACTTATTATAGTGAAGACCTTCGTAATATTCTAATAATACGAGTATATTTCTAACTATTTACCCTTCTCCTATTAATTTTTTATTTTAATAACCATTTTCTTTTCTCCCATTAATTCATTTTTAATTTTCAGGACCGCCTGTTGCCCCAGAGAGTGATGGACCAGCACAAGTTGGACCGTGCCCAGTGGGAGGAGCGTATCAGTACGTGGTGCCATGAGCACAAGGGCATGCTAATTAAGGGGAGACCACATGCTGCAATACTTTAGAGTATTGCAGCTGCAATACTTTAGATTTGAGGACATTGGAATCAATTTTTATTTATGACCAGAAGCTTCAACTCAATTCACTAAGGTCTTCTACCAAGGTTCATAGACTATAACAGATTAAACGAATAGAAATAGTACGAAATGTTACTAAGAGCTGAGTCTACAAATTCTTTATATGAAAACCTTTTCTTTAGATTAAAACTTATGAAACCTATGTTACAAATAATTGACATTTTACATTGATTATTTCTTATTTTATTATTGCAATATTAAGTTTGTTCTTATTTTAGGCTTTTAGCTACAGTAATTAAAGCGGATGAAAATGTTGACCAGTGCCCATTAATCAACGGAAAACGAAGTGAATAGTAGTTAGCTTTTTGTTCTTTTAACAGTGGTAATAACCATTTCTTTGAAATATTTTTTATACCATTCGATAGATTATTAAATTCTAAAGAATTCTATTCTGACTCACGCCCGAGTTTAATCTATCGTTTAAGAGATATTCAAGAAGAAAGACAGAAATTGTTCCTTCCATTGCTAATTGTCGTAGTAAATAGCAGTTAGTTTTTGTTGGTTTTGCAGTGATAATAACCATTTTATTGAAATATTTTTTATACCATTCGATAGATTAATAAATTCTAAAGAATTCTATTCTAACTCACGCGCAAGTTTAATCTACCGTTTAAGAGATTTTCAGAAGGAAGACAGAAAATGTTGTCTTCTCAATGGCAATTTTTTCCCCATTCGTTTAACCTGTTATAGTCTATGAACATTGGCTTCTACGGAATTATATATTTTAAAATGATGTATACTTTTGTGATTTTAATATATTTTCATTTGGTTAGGTATTGATTTATATTGTAATTAAAGATAGAATTAAGTTTTATTTATAAATAGTCTGTATCCTAGATAGGAGATTAGATAATACAAATTGTGTATCTTTTAGGTTAAAATTAGGTTTCCTGAGGATGATTTTTGAATAAATCGAAAGCTTGATAAGAAATGGCCTTTTTTATTATTTCTCTTGTTTTACATTTTAATTTGAAATTGTGGTTCCCAAGGACAAAACTTATTAAACCTTATAATACAATGAAATATCCAATATTAAACCTTATAATACAATGAAATATCCAATATTAAACCTTATAATACAATGTAATATCCAATATTAAACCTTATAATACAATGTAATATCCAATATTTAATTTCATAATACAATTACACACAGAGAAAGGATTAGTTGAATCAAATCATATTTGATTTGTTTTGACTAAATTTTATGGTTTATCTGTGCGCCTACCTACGTGGTGAGTTGCAGGTACTATTTAATATGAGTTAAATTGACGTTAGTTAAAACAACACATATGTGAGTTGATTATTTTTAATTCCCGATGGTCACAACAACTACCTGTGATAGTCAAAACTACTCGTGATGGTTGAACCAATTATATGTAATGGTTAAAACAACTACAGATCAAGGTTACATCAACTACTTGTGTATGTTTCTCCAATCACCCCTATGTGTTATACCAACTACTCGTGTAGGCTGTACCAACTACTCGTGTAGGTTATACCAACTACTCATGTAGGCTATACCAACTACTCGTGTAGGTTATACCAACTACTCGTGTTGGTTATACCAAATACTCGTGTAGGTTATACCAACTACTCGTGTTGGCTATACCAACTACTCGTGTAGGTTATACCAACTACTCGTGTAGGTTATACCAAATACTCGTGTAGGTTATACCAACTACTCGTGTAGGTTATACCAACTACTCGTTTAGGCTATTCCAATTACTCGTGTAGGTTATATCAACTACTCGTGTAGGTTTTACCAACTACTCGTGTTGGTTATACCAAATACTCGTGTAGGTTATACCAACTACTCGTGTAGGCTATACCAACTACTCGTGTTGGTTATACCAAATACTCGGGTAGGTTATACCAACTACTCGTGTAGGCTATACCAACTACTCGTGTAGGTTATACCAACTACTCGTGTAGGTTATATCAACTATTCGTGTAGGTTATATCAACTACTCGTGTAGGTTATACCAAATACTCGGGTAGGCTATACCAACTACTCGTGTAGGTTATACCAACTACTCGTGTAGGTTATACCAACTACTCGTGTAGGTTATATCAACTACTCGTGTAGGTTATATCAACTACTCGTGTAGGTTATACCAACTACTCGCGTAGGCTATTCCAATTATTCGTGTAGGTTATATCAACTACTCGTGACGGTTATATCAAATACTAGTAAACTAAGTAAAGATATATCAACTATTAGTGTAGGTTGAAATCTCGGTCCGGTTAACGGTAACCAAACTTTTTACAAGACTTTTCCAGTCACTATATTTACTCTATTAAATCATAATCTCGAGTAATATGTCCCAGTATCAATTAGATTTATTTTCAATGACCAAATCTAAAATGTTCATTTATATTCTACTTTTGCTTCTGTGATATGCATACTATTTTGATTTGAAAAAATAATTGATCACCTAGAGAAATGTTTTCGATACGATGAATCGATATATGGTTATTAGTTGTAAATAAATAGATTAGATTGAATAAATAACTTCATCAGGTCAGTTTATAAATAATTAGTTAGATGACGTAAATAACTTCAATAAATCAGTTGATAAATAGGTAGGCTAGATAAATTATATGACCAGGCAAGATAACAAAGAAACGAATGTTGATAGAATAAATAATTGCTATGCTGCAATTATACTATAACTTAAATTAATAATAATAAAGCCTTTATTTTCTAAATTATTTTTGTGTAATTCATCTTATACTGATGTAGAAATATGCTAATAGAATTAGCAAGGTCAAATTGAAAACGAAATATAAACATTTAAGTTTTAGATTTTTTGTTTAGAAGTACAATCTGAATCCTCGTCACTGTCTGTTACGACTATAGGTTGCAAATTTCTGAAATAAGAGATTCGTATATTAATATATATTGAATAGAAATTTATAGTTTTCACCTACTCTTTTTCCTTATGTGATGAGATAGCGACAGCTTCGATATTCTTTTCATGTCTGGAATCCCTAAAAGCATATGGAAAAGTAAGAGCTAATCATATTGCAAATACATATTTAAAAATCATCAAACAGTTTCAAATACCTAGCATAATTGTTCCTGAATCATTCAAAGGAATTGAAAATGAAGAGAACTCCGATGGCTGATGACGTTGATCTACTCCATCAATTCTTCATAAAGATCTGAGAGTAGATTCTGAAAATAGAAAACCATATAATAAAGAAATGAAGAGAATTATTAACTGAGAATTTTTCATATAGGTATATTCCCAATGTTGAGCTATTTATAAGTTAAGCTCTAATAAATGCAATGGATTCTCCTTGCTGATCCTCATGATTTTGTACATTATACACTCTTAATTTAGAATTTAATTAAATACTAAAAAGTATAATATATCAAAAGGCTCACCTCTGGTTAGAGTTCTCACTGCCAAATCCCTGGACGGTGTTCTCCTTATTTGCTCCCAGGAAGGAGTTCTGCCGAATAACTGTTACCTCTACTACTTCCCTGACTACCTCCCTGGACGTAGTCTCCCGGTCATAGAAAACTAGGGTCAAGTAGGTAAATTGCGGCACTTTAACTAACTACGGCCTCTTATCTCAGAAACATTAATAACCATCATGGCTCCAAGGTACTCGTGAAATAAATAGAACCTATCACAAATTGAACTTATTATGATATTCAACAATTCATTATATAGCTAAACTAATTTCAGAATGATTTTGAGACTCTCTTAATGTGGCCGCAATTAGAAATTGAAGGACCGAATTTACCTGGTTTTAAAATATATAAATTATCAGAACACTTAACTTAAGATACTAGGATAAGTTCCGAATTATCGGTGGTTCCACATTTTCGTTCATCTAAGAAAACTATATAAAATTATAATTGATCAATTTTTATTTTTATTAGCAATTAGATTGCTATATACTATATTTCATACGTGACCCAAAATGTGAAATCGCCCGATAATTTGGAACTTACCCTATCTGAGGACGACACAGTATCTGCCTAGCCTATGTAGAAGGTATTGACACTGAAAAAAACATCTTGGTAGTTATGATGCTAAAATAAGTTAACACAATAATCTAGGAAAATCACTTTGGATATTAGTTTACAAATCAAAATTTATTACTATGAAAAGTTATATACTGATTATCAGCTCTTCAAATAACTACCTATCCGTCAGTCTATCAATCCCCAAAATTTTAGAATATTTAGGCAGACATTTATCAATTTATTAATGGAATTTATAAATAATCGATCGGTAGCGTTAATACTATTTAGTGTATATAACGCTATTGTTTGCACTTGAACTAAAATGGTATTGAGGAGCATTTACATTCAACATGTAACACACTTGAAACAAGATTTGAACTTTAAAGTGTCAATCGATTAATTGGCTTTGAGGAAAGCATAAGTTGCCACATACTCATTTGATTT
>CANNZV010007143.1:0-11310 GCA_947561585.1 Caprella mutica | reverse complement strand
CTTAAAACACTTTGTATAAGAGACACAATGAAATATTCTTTTTCATATATAAACTCGAGTTTGTGCAGTAGCCAAGAATAGAAAATTCAAAGGGTTGTGATATTGATTGTGTGCTGGCCAGGAATTTTCCGTTCTTCTGCTAATGAATCTACCTCTAACCGTTTCAATGAAAAATTCTAGAACTGCATTTGTTCAATGTGGTGGAGCGCCGTCTTGCATCCACTAAAGTGAAGAACGAGATGCAGTATGAGCCAAATAAGGGGTGCTAGTTTGGTATGCGATCTGTGAGGTTAATGTGATCTGATCATTTTAATTTAATAATTATGACAATTTTTCTTTTAAAGTAACTATGATACAAAACAAACAATATAGACGAGATAATATTGTCACAATGCATAAAAAGTAAAAAAAATACATATATTAATTGCTTATTTTTACTTTATCTTCATATAAGTTTAATAGGATGTAGTTTATCTAACGATATTTTCTTGAAGTATTTCCATAAGGCTTTGCATATGTAAATGGTATATTATTATTTAAGGAAATATAATTCTATATATATTTGGTATCTCGTATTCCTGTTTGTATCTTTTATATTTGCTAATAAATTCTAAATAGATTGCATGCCAAACCAGTAAATGATGATCAGATCGCAATGTCCTGTAGGCTGTATCAATCTGAGATATGAAGCACCATTAACCGATGACAAGTTGTCATCATCATCAAGGAATGCATGAAAGATTATATCCATTCATCAATTAATAATGGTAATAAAGATATTATCTTAGCATCATACCTATCATTTATTCCGTTGATATTTGATATTTCAGAGATTTTCATTAGTGTACTTGAAGATCCTCCACAATGGAGTTGTGGACTCTGGAGGATCTGCTGAGAAACTGGGGGTTCTTCATAGAAACTCTTCACCTCCTGAATCACTGATTCCGTTCTTTTTGGTTTTGTTAACTTTTTCAGGTGGTAAGATTTAGCCGCATTTGCACTTGTCATGGAGTGAAGCATGAATTTTCGACATACTGTTGAAGAAGAAGGTGTTTTGGCAAACTACAGAGTACAGGACGATGCATTTCTTCTCAAATTCAAAAACAGTTTTAAGGTTTAAGAAAAATGCTAATGTTAATAGGATAAAATCCATTCTTTATACTTTATGAACATAATGACGTCCTCCCATTTCGCAATTTAAAAAATGACGCTTCTGACGGAACACAGTGTAAGCATGTTCAAAGCAATTAAAGTAATGAAATAACTGACCAGTCTGAGGAATTATCCGTAGATTTTTTTCAAAAACGTTAATTTTTTGAAAAGTGCCCCCCCCCTTGACCGAATCCTAGATACGCCCCTGTTTAAGTTTCGCTGAAAGGTATAACCCGGAGACCCCTAAGAAATTTGAAAGAATGTTTCGAAGGTTGCTTCGTTCTGTCTTCAGGCTGGAGGAGGTCATTTTCAACAATTTCTGTAGGGCCACAGGAGATGTGGTTCATATGATAGAGCCATATATGTACATATGACAATAAATGTTTAATAATAATACTTTCTTTTCCATCAAAGTGGTGTATCTATGATGACAATTGATGCATTAGAAGTGCTTCTAATTCGCAATTTAAAAAGGTCGTTTCTGATGGAATACAGTGTGTCAGTGGATGTATTGTATAGTGCATAAGCAGTATATCAAGTCTAATAGACTGATAGCATAGTAAACAGAATAGTATAGTACCCCAGTTACATGTATTATTCAAATTTATTCTGGGTAGGCTGTGACGTCATGTATGTAAACAAGAGGTCACGTCATAGTAAACAGAATTGCTGTGGGTCACGTGGAATAGAGAATTAAGATGTAAGATGGCGGCCAACGCGACCGATCTGACTAATGATCTAATTATCTTGAATAAATCGTCTTCTTCAAGACTAAAAATTTGTTACTATTTTGGGTGTAAAAGGACCAGTAGCAATTTCATCAACAGTCATTTTTAATTTTCGTTCGTATGACTATAGAGATTGGATAATAGCATGCGGTAATGTGGAATTAAAAAAAATATCACCGAAAACGTTATTTAACAAAAGTTGGGTGTGTTGCAGCCATCTTTTGTGTTTGTACTGTACGTACAAACGTACGCACCATTGTTGACATGTGACGTCACAGCCTACCGGGACACGCGTAATATCCCCCCTATAGCTCTGGGATACTATATATTCTCTGTACTGTGCTGATAGTTATTAATTTAATCACAATATTCAATCATTGGCTGTAGCAAAAATAATCAAAACCATACTGCTACACTGTGTTTCATCAGATAACGTAATTTTTTAATTGGGAATTAGAAGCACTAAAAAAAAAGTCAAATACCATTATTATAGATGCGTCACTTTGAAGGAAAAGAAAGGATTTTTTATTATTAAACATTTATTGTTTTATATCATATGAGGCACATCTCTTGAAGTCCTACAAAAGTTGTTGAAAATAACCCCCTCCGATGTGAAGACAGAACGATGCACGTTCAGAACATTTTTGCATACTTTCTTGAGAGTCTTATTGTTATATTTTTGAGCGGAAATTTGAGCATATTGTATACGAGACTCATTGGGATCTGTTTTTTCTTATTTGTAAACTCGAGTTTGTGCAGCAGCCCATATGCGAAAGTCCAAAGAGTTGAGATTTGGACTGTGTGCTGATCAGGAATTTTATTTCAGACTTCTACTAATAACTCGACCTCGAAACTCTTCCTTGAAAATTCTAGAGCTGCATTTGTGCAATGTGGGCTTGCATCCACCAAAGTGAAGAAGTGAAAACCGCTATTTATGTGGTTTTCGTTAGTGGTCAAACAGAAGTTCATTGATAAAAACGGAAACTAAATGAATGTATGACGATCCTCCACCACGTGGTTTTGGTGTTGATGAAATGTGATGAAACGCTTTTCTGAGAGAAAAACTAGTGGTTTCTTCAAAGAAATTCTTCACCTCCTGAATCGCAGTTTGTGTTTTTTTGGTTTTGTTTTCATTTGCTTTTTCTTGTGAATAGAACCAGTTTCATTGAATAGACCACGAACTCTTGGAAGTGAACTTGTTCTAGTGGTAAGATTTAGCCACCCTTCCACTTGTCATGGAGTGAAGCATGAATTTTCAACATACTGTTGAAGATGAAGGTGTTTTGGCGAACTACAAAGTAAAGGACGATGCATTTCTTCTCAAATTCAAAAACATTTTTAAATTGAAGATTAATGCTAATATTAATAGGGAGATAGAACTCCACTCTCTATGGACAAAATGGCTTATACATAATACGACTTAAAGCAATTTAATTTTTCCCATTTCGCAATTTAAAAATGACGATTTTGATAGAATACAGTGTTCAAGCATGTCAAAAGCAATTAAAAATAATCAAATAATTGACACATTTCTTCAATTTGGAGGATTAATCCGTATATTTTTTGATAATCCGTAGATTTATTTTTAAAAAGTTCAGACCTCAAGGGGGGGGCATCTGCCCCAAATGCCCCCCCCTTGTATACGCGCCTGCTTAACAAATATAGGTACAATTCCTTTTCATAACGAATATAGGTACAATTCCTTTTCAAAACAAATATAGGTACAATTCCTTTTCAGAGCAAATATAGGTACAATTCCTTATCAAAGCAAACATAGGTACAATTCCTTTTCATAGCAAATATAGGTACAATTCCTTTTCATAACAAATATAGGTACAATTCCTTTTCATAGCAAATGTAGGTATAATTCCTTTTCATAACGAATATAGGTACAATTCCTTTTCATAACGAATATAGGTACAATTCCCTTTCATAACAAATATAGGTACAATTCCTTTTCATAGCAAATATAGGTACAATTCCTTTTCATAACGAATATAGGTACAGTTCCTTTCATAACAAATATAGGTACAATTCCTTTTCATAACTAATATAGGTACAATTCCTTTTCATAACAAATATAGGTACAATTCCTTTTCATAACAAATATAGGTACAATTCCTTTTCATAGCAAATATAGGTACAATTCCTTTTCATAGCAAATATAGGTACAATTCCTTTTCATAACAAATATAGGTTTAATTCCTTTTCATAGCAAATATAGGTACAATTCCTTTTCATAGCAAATATAGGTACAATTCCTTTTCATAACAAATATAGGTTTAATTCCTTTTCATAGCAAATATAGGTATAATTCCTTTTCATAACAAATATAGGTACAATTCCTTTTCATAACAAATATGGGTACAATTCCTTTCCAGAGTAAATATAAGTACAATTCCTTTTCATAGCAAATATAGGTACAATTCCTTTTCATAGCAAATATAGGTACAATTCTTTTTCATAACAAATATAGGTACAATTCCTTTTCATAACGAATATAGGTACAATTCCCTTTCATAACAAATATAGGTACACTTCCTTTTCATAACTAATATAGGTACAATTCCTTTTCATAACAAATATAGGTACAATTCCTTTTCATAACAAATATAGGTAGAATTCCTTTTCATAGCAAATATAGGTACAATTCCTTTTCATAGCAAATATAGGTACAATTCCTTTTCATAACAAATATAGGTTTAATTCCTTTTCATAGCAAATATAGGTACAATTCCTTTTCATAGCAAATATAGGTACAATTCCTTTTCATAACAAATATAGGTTTAATTCCTTTTCATAGCAAATATAGGTATAATTCCTTTTCATAACAAATATAGGTACAATTCCTTTTCATAACAAATATGGGTACAATTCCTTTCCAGAGTAAATATAAGTACAATTCCTTTTCATAGCAAATATAGGTACAATTCCTTTTCATAGCAAATATAGGTACAATTCTTTTTCATAACAAATATAAGTACAATTCCTTTTCATAGCAAATATAGGTACAATTCCTTTTCATAACGAATATAGGTATAGTTCCTTTCATAACGAATATAGGTACAATTCCTTTTCATAACAAATATAGGTACAATTCCTTTTCATAACTAATATAGGTACAATTCCTTTTCATAACAAATATAGGTACAATTCCTTTTCATAACAAATATAAGTACAATTCCTTTTCATAACAAATATAGGTACAATTCCTTTCATAACAAATATAGGTACAATTACTCTTCATAACAAATATAGGTACAATTCCTTTTCATAGCAAATATAGGTACAATTCCTTTTCATAGCAAATATAGGTACAATTCCTTTTCATAACAAATATAGGTACAATTCCTTTTCATAGCAAATATAGGTACAATTCCTTTTCATAACGAATATAGGTACAATTCCTTTTCATAACGAATATAGGTACAATTCCCTTTCATAACAAATATAGGTACAATTCCTTTTCATAACTAATATAGGTACAATTCCTTTTCATAACAAATATAGGTACAATTCCTTTCATAACAAATATAGGTAAAATTACTTTTCATAACAAATATATGTACAATTCCTTTTCATAGCAAATATAGGTACAATTCCTTTTCATAGCAAATATAGGTACAATTCCTTTTCATAACAAATATAGGTACAATTCCTTTTCATAGCAAATATAGGTACAATTTCTTTTCATAACAAATATAGGTACAATTCCTTTTAATAACAAATATAAGTACAATTCCTTTTCATAACAAATATAGGTAAAATTCCTTTTCATAACAAATATAAGTACAATTCCTTTTCATAACAAATATAGGTACAATTCCTTTCCATAACAAATATAGGTACAATTCCTTTTCATAACAAATATAGGACAATTCCTTTTCATAACAAGTAAAGGTACAATTCCTTTTCATAACAAATATAGGTATAATTCCTTTCATAGCAAATATAGGTACAATTCCTTTTCACAGCAAATATAGGTACTATTCCTTTTCATAACAAATATAGGGTACAATTCCTTTTCATAACAAATATAGGTACAATTCCTTTTCATAACAAATAAAGGTACAATACCTTTTCATAACAAATAAAGGTACAATTCCTTTTCATAACAAATATAGGTACAATTCCTTTCATAACAAATATAGGTACAATTCCTTTTCATAGCAAATATATGTACAATTCCTTTCATAACAAATATAGGTACAATTCCTTTTAATAACAAATATAAGTACAATTCCTTTTCATAACAAATATAGGTACAATTCCTTTTCATAACAAATATAGGTACAATTCCATTTCATAACAAATATCGGTACAATTCCTTTTCATAGCAAATAAAGGTACAATTCCTTTTCATAGCAAATATAGGTACAATTCCCTTCCATAACAAATATAGGTACAATTTCCTTTTCATAGCAAATATATGTACAATTCCTTTTCATAACAAATATAGGTACAATTCCTTTTCATAACAAATATAAGTACAATTCCTTTTCATAACAAATATAGGTACAATTCCTTTTCATAACAAATATAGGTACAATTCCTTTTCATAACAAATATAGGTACAATTCCATTTCATAACAAATATCGGTACAATTCCTTTTCATAGCAAATATAGGTACAATTCCTTTTCATAGCAAATATAGGTACAATTCCCTTCCATAACAAATATAGGTACAATTCCTTTTCATAACAAATAAAGGTACAATTCCTTTTCATAACAAATATAGGTACAATTCCTTTTCATAACAAATATAGGTACAATTCCTTTTCATAACAAATATAGGTACAATTCCTTTTCATAACAAATATAGGTAAAAATTCCTTTTCATAAGCAAATATAGGTACAATTCCTTTTCATAACAAATATAGGTACAATTACTTTCCATAACAAATATAGGTACAATTCCTTTTCATAACAAATATAGGTACAATTCCTTTTCATAACAAATATAGGTACAATTCCTTTACATAACAAATATAGGTATCCTTTTCATAACAAATATAGGTACAATTCCTTTTAATAACAAATATAGGTACAATTCCTTTACATAACAAATATAGGTACAATTCCTTTACATAACAAATATAGGTACAATTCCGTTTTCATAACAAATATAGGTACAATTCCTTTCATAACAAATATAGGTACAATTCCTTTACATAACAAATATAGGTACAATTCCTTTTCATAACGAATATAGGTACAATTCCTTTTCAAAACAAATATAGGTACAATTCCTTTTCAGAACAAATATAGGTACAATTCCTTATCAGAGCAAACATAGGTACAATTCCTTTTCATAGCAAATATAGGTACAATTCCTTTTCATAACAAATATAGGTACAATTCCTTTTCATAGCAAATGTAGGTACAATTCCTTTTCATAACGAATATAGGTACAATTCCTTTTCATAACGAATATAGGTACAATTCCCTTTCATAACAAATATAGGTACAATTCCTTTTCATAACTAATATAGGTACAATTCCTTTTCATAACAAATATAGGTACAATTCCTTTTCATAACAAATATAGGTACAATTCCTTTTCATAGCAAATATAGGTACAATTCCTTTTCATAGCAAATATAGGTACAATTCCTTTTCATAACAAATATAGGTTTAATTCCTTTTCATAGCAAATATAGGTACAATTCCTTTTCATAGCAAATATAGGTACAATTCCTTTTCATAACAAATATAGGTTTAATTCCTTTTCATAGCAAATATATGTATAATTCCTTTTCATAACAAATATAGGTACAATTCCTTTTCATAACAAATATGGGTACAATTCCTTTCCAGAGTAAATATAAGTACAATTCCTTTTCATAGCAAATATAGGTACAATTCCTTTTCATAGCAAATATAGGTACAATTCTTTTTCATAACAAATATAAGTACAATTCCTTTTCATAGCAAATATAGGTACAATTCCTTTTCATAACGAATATAGGTACAGTTCCTTTCATAACGAATATAGGTACAATTCCTTTTCATAACAAATATAGGTACAATTCCTTTTCATAACTAATATAGGTACAATTCCTTTTCATAACAAATATAGGTACAATTCCTTTTCATAACAAATATAAGTACAATTCGTTTTCATAACAAATATAGGTACAATTCCTTTCATAACAAATATAGGTACAATTACTCTTCATAACAAATATAGGTACAATTCCTTTTCATAGCAAATATAGGTACAATTCCTTTTCATAGCAAATATAGGTACAATTCCTTTTCATAACAAATATAGGTACAATTTCTTTTCATAGCAAATATAGGTACAATTTCTTTTCATAACAAATATAGGTAAAATTCCTTTTCATAACAAATATAGGTACAATTCCTTTTCATAACAAATATAAGTACAATTCCTTTTCATAACAAATATAAGTACAATTTCTTTTCTTAACAAATATAGGTACAATTCCTTTCCATAACAAATATAGGTACAATTCCTTTTCATAACAAATAAAGGTACAATTCCTTTTCATAACAAGTAAAGATACAATTCCTTTTCATAACAAATATAGGTATAATTCTTTTCATAGCAAATATAGGTACAATTCCTTTTCATAACAAATATAGGTACAATTCCTTTTCATAGCAAATATAGGTACAATTCCTTTTCATAACGAATATAGGTACAATTCCTTTTCATAACGAATATAGGTACAATTCCCTTTCATAACAAATATAGGTACAATTCCTTTTCATAACTAATATAGGTACAATTCCTTTTCATAACAAATATAGGTACAATTCCTTTCATAACAAATATAGGTAAAATTACTTTTCATAACAAATATATGTACAATTCCTTTTCATAGCAAATATAGGTACAATTCCTTTTCATAGCAAATATAGGTACAATTCCTTTTCATAACAAATATAGGTACAATTCCTTTTCATAGCAAATATAGGTACAATTTCTTTTCATAACAAATATAGGTACAATTCCTTTTAATAACAAATATAAGTACAATTCCTTTTCATAACAAATATAGGTAAAATTCCTTTTCATAACAAATATAAGTACAATTCCTTTTCATAACAAATATAGGTACAATTCCTTTCCATAACAAATATAGGTACAATTCCTTTTCATAACAAATATAGGTACAATTCCTTTTCATAACAAGTAAAGATACAATTCCCTTTCATAACAAATATAGGTATAATTCCTTTCATAGCAAATATAGGTACAATTCCTTTTCACAGCAAATATAGGTACAATTCCTTTTCATAACAAATATAGGTACAATTCCTTTTCATAACAAATATAGGTACAATTCCTTTTCATAACAAATAAAGGTACAATACCTTTTCATATCAAATAAAGGTACAATTCCTTTTCATAACAAATATAGGTACAATTCCTTTCATAACAAATATAGGTACAATTCCTTTTCATAGCAAATATATGTACAATTCCTTTTCATAACAAATATAGGTACAATTCCTTTTCATAACAAATATAAGTACAATTCCTTTTCATAACAAATATAGGTACAATTCCTTTTCATAACAAATATAGGTACAATTCCTTTTCATAACAAATATAGGTACAATTCCATTTCATAACAAATATCGGTACAATTCCTTTTCATAGCAAATATAGGTACAATTCCTTTTCATAGCAAATATAGGTACAATTCCCTTCCATAACAAATATAGGTACAATTCCTTTTCATAACAAATAAAGGTACAATTCCTTTTCATAACAAATATAGGTACAATTCCTTTTCATAACAAATATAGGTACAATTCCTTTTCATAACAAATATAGGTACAATTCCTTTTCATAACAAATATAGGTACAATTCCTTTTCATAACAAATATAGGTACAATTCCTTTTCATAACAAATATAGGTACAATTCCTTTACATAACAAATATAGGTATCCTTTTCATAACAAATATAGGTACAATTCCTTTTAATAACAAATATAGGTACAATTCCTTTACATAACAAATATAGGTACAATTCCTTTACATAACAAATATAGGTACAATTCCTTTTCATAACAAATATAGGTACAATTCCTTTTCATAACAAATATAGGTACATTCCTTTACATAACAAATATAGGTACAATTCCTTTTCATAACGAATATAGGTACAATTCCTTTTCAAAACAAATATAGGTACAATTCCTTTTCAGAGCAAATATAGGTACAATTCCTTATCAGAGCAAACATAGGTACAATTCCTTTTCATAGCAAATATAGGTACATTCCTTTTCATAACAAATATAGGTACAATTCCTTTTCATAGCAAATGTAGGTACAATTCCTTTTCATAACGAATATAGGTACAATTCCTTTTCATAACGAATATAGGTACAATTCCCTTTCATAACAAATATATAGGTACAATTCCTTTTCATAACTAATATAGGTACAATTCCTTTTCATAACAAATATAGGTACAATTCCTTTTCATAACAAATATAGGTACAATTCCTTTTCATAGCAAATATAGGTACAATTCCTTTTCATAGCAAATATAGGTACAATTCCTTTTCATAACAAATATAGGTTTAATTCCTTTTCATAGCAAATATAGGTACAATTCCTTTTCATAGCAAATATAGGTACAATTCCTTTTCATAACAAATATAGGTTTAATTCCTTTTCATAGCAAATATAGGTATAATTCCTTTTCATAACAAATATAGGTACAATTCCTTTTCATAACAAATATGGGTACAATTCCTTTCCAGAGTAAATATAAGTACAATTCCTTTTCATAGCAAATATAGGTACAATTCCTTTTCATAGCAAATATAGGTACAATTCTTTTTCATAACAAATATAAGTACAATTCCTTTTCATAGCAAATATAGGTACAATTCCTTTTCATAACGAATATAGGTACAGTTCCTTTCATAACGAATATAGGTACAATTCCTTTTCATAACAAATATAGGTACAATTCCTTTTCATAACTAATATAGGTACAATTCCTTTTCATAACAAATATAGGTACAATTCCTTTTCATAACAAATATAAGTACAATTCGTTTTCATAACAAATATAGGTACAATTCCTTTCATAACAAATATAGGTACAATTACTCTTCATAACAAATATAGGTACAATTCCTTTTCATAGCAAATATAGGTACAATTCCTTTTCATAGCAAATATAGGTACAATTCCTTTTCATAACAAATATAGGTACAATTTCTTTTCATAGCAAATATAGGTACAATTTATTTTCATAACAAATATAGGTAAAATTCCTTTTCATAACAAATATAGGTACAATTCCTTTTCGTAACAAATATAAGTACAATTCCTTTTCATAACAAATATAAGTACAATTTCTTTTCTTAACAAATATAGGTACAATTCCTTTCCATAACAAATATAGGTACAATTCCTTTTCATAACAAATAAAGG
>CANNZV010007142.1:0-11313 GCA_947561585.1 Caprella mutica | reverse complement strand
GTGACTTTCGAATGTGGGGAATACTTAGTTACTTCTGGACCCAGCATAGAAGGCTTCGAAAATTGTGGAGATTGGCGTGTTAGGCCTTGGACTTCTGCAGGATTTGAATTAGAATCATATATAGGACAGCAAATCAAAATTGAAATTAGTGCTTATGATTGTAGTCCCGGATCGCATGGAGGGTATGCTTATGTTGATTTGAATTGCAAGCCACTGCAAATCGAACTTGATAATTATTGCGAAGAAGAATCAGAAGCTAATTTAATCGTAACTTCTGGATTTGATAGTTATTTATGGAATACTGGAGATAGAACCAATTCAATAATAGTAGATAATCCTGTACCAGGTACAATTTATTGGGTCGAGGTGACGAGCGCTTCTGGTTGTACAATAACGTTAGTTGACACACTACCTCAGTTTGAAAGGCTCCCACTCCCAAAATTAAATCAAATTTCAGATCTTAATCAATGCGAAGGAGATGAGTTTTTTTATTTTCCGACTGGGCAAAATATTAATCGTGTTGAGAATATTGAAACTGGCGAAATATCTGATAGTTTTCTTATAAACCCGATTGAAAGCAGGAGTTATTATTTTGCTGCATTACACGACTGTAAATCTGATACAATTTCATTTGATGTTAAAATTAATCCTAAGCCTTGGATTCGTGATATTGTTGTCAATTCATGTGATGAAGAAGCAAAGGGAGAATTAAAAATAATAACGGATTACAATTCTAATGTTTTGTATTCTATTGATGGAACCAATTACCAAACTTTGAACTATTTTTTCAATTTGGATGAAGGCGTTTATTCAATATTTGCAAAGTCTTCAAATTGCATTGATTCTTCTTTTGTCGAAATAGATTTTAATGATTCTGTTGATATTATTACTTCTATAATTAGAGACAAAAACTGTAATGAAGAAGGTTCGATAAAAATGTCTTTATCTAATCAAAATATTCTTTTTTATACCACCATAAACGGTAATAAATTCCATAGGCAATTAGAATTTAATGGTCTGGATAGTGGTTGGTATCATATTGTTATCGAAAACAGTTTTGGGTGTAAAGATTCGATCGATCTTCTTGTTCCATATAATGATAATCCAATAATTGATTCAATAGCAGTCCAAGCATATGTTTGTGGTCCTACAGGAGGAATATTAGATGTATATTCAAGAGATGATTCGGCACTAACCTATTCGATAGATGGGCAGTTTTTTCAGAATTCTAATTCCTTTCAAAATCTGAAGCCGGGGAAATATACTGTAGTAGTTAAAGATGAAGATTTTTGTACATCGGAGCAAACAGTGAATATAGAGATGGAGTCTGCACCAATAGAACTATCCGTTGTGAATAAAGTAGATGCTAGTTGTGGGAAAAGTAATGGAAAAATAATGCTAAAAACAGAAAAGGGTTATCCAAAATATAGCTATGGTATTAACGGTAGCCCCTTTGAAGAACGATCAGAATTTACTGGTCTTTCTGAAGGACAACATCTGGTTATTGTCAAGGACAAATATTGCTGTTACGATAGTTTAATTGTTGATCTTAATAATAGTGAAAATCCTAAGTTAAAATTGTTAAATTACGATCTGGGAAACTGTACTGAATCTGATGGTTTTATCGAGGTTTTAAATTTAAAAGGAACTCCTCCATTCCTTTATAGCATAGGTAATGATGCTAAACAGTTGAAGGGTGTGTTTTATAATTTGAATACAGGATTATATAAACTTAATGTGGAAGATTATCTTGGTTGTGCAGATACTCTAGAAATATATTTAAAAGATGTATGTCCGCTTTATATTCCTAATGTTATTAATCCAGATTCACATTCCATTAATGCAAAGTTTTTCATTCAAGGTGTAAAATCAACAGGAATAATTATTAATGAACTTAAGGTTTATAATCGTTGGGGTAACCTAATGTATAGGGGCGAAAATCTGACTCCAAATGACCCAGATGATAATTGGTGGGATGGTAAATATAATAACACAAAGGTTTTACCTGGGGTTTATTCTTATGTTATTTTATATGCTGATGTTGGGGAAGAAATTGTAAGATTCACGGGAAATGTAAGTGTAGTAAAGTAATTCTTAAGTAAAGAAAAATTAAATAGATGAATTTATTTTTCCAAATAGTTAAAAGAAGAATGTGCAGTTGTCTTTTTTTGTTCTGTTTTATTGCCCCAAACTCAATATGTTGCTTAGACTGTATACCGTCATCTAAAAAATTTATTGATAATTTAAAGAACCGTCAATTTGTGATACATGCTAAAGTGGTTCAACAGATTCCATATACAAACGCTAAATTTAAATTTTGCGAATTTGCAGGCATTTCAATTATTCGTGTTATCCATTCATTCAAAGGAAAGCTATGGACTGATACATTGATTCATATAAATGCATCTCATAATGGGAATACGATACAAAACTTACAAGTGAATGACGAGGTTTTTCTTAAATCTTATTTGACTGAAGAATTTAATCCGTTTACTGAATTCGATTTTATGGGAAGCGATTATTTTACATTCTCAGATAGTATAATTTCTAAGACCTGTCGTAATTATCAGAATATTAATACAGCCGTATGTGATTATGGTATTTTGCCTGTGGTAAATGGAAAAGCAAAGGGAACCATTTCGAAGAATATGAGTAGAGCAACGAAGAAATACTTAAGAAAGAGAGATAAAGATTTAATAAAATCGGAAAAATATTTTGCACGTAAAATCCTAAACAAAGATAGTTTTCAGAACTTTTCTAAAAGAAAAGTTTACAGAATCATAGAGAAAGAACTTAAAATAAAATGACTAAATCTTTTAGAATCTTCAAACTCCAACAATCTCATAACTAGAACTAATCTTAACACTTTCTGCTAACATCAAAGAAACCGAACAGTATTTTTCTAAAGAAGAATCTATAGCCTTTTGAACTTTAGATTCCTTGAGATCTCCAGTCAAAATATAATGCATATGTATCTTGGTAAAAACACGAGGAATATCTTCTCGCCTTGTTCCTTCTACTTCTACTTTTATATCTTTTAGAGGTTGGCGCATTTTTTCAAGAATCAAAACTATATCAATAGTACTACAACCGGCTGCTGACATCAAAACAGATTCCATAGGACTAACTGCATTTCCATTTCCAAGAGTAAGGGTTTGACCTTTAAGGTTTGATCCTTCAAATGTTTGTAAGTCATTTGTAGTTTGGAGTGAGACTTTCATTGTTTGCTTTTTATCAGTTAAGAGTACTAAAGACTTTCGTCTACAGGCGCTAGTTTTAATTTGATTCCATCCAATTCGTTATTCAATTGAATTTGACATGTTAGACGACTGTTTTCTTCTACAAAGAAAGCCTGATCCAACATATCTTCTTCATCATCTGAGGCTTCGTTTATTTTGTGATCAGATAGAATGTAACAGTGACAAGAAGCACACAAAGCCATACCTCCACATGTACCTTCCACAGGGAATTCATTTGCCTTGAGCATTTCCATCATATTAAATCCCATATCCGTTGGTGCCTCAATTAGATGCTCTTGATCTTCTCTATCAATTACAGTTATTTTTATAATATTTTCTTCCACGATTATTTACTACAATTATTCACTAAAACCTGTTACGCCTGATACAGTTGTGTATTTAAAACTTAGTTTCTGATCAGGATATATTCTTTTAAATGCAGATTGGACCATAATTGTTCCCTCATGGAAGCCACAAAGAATTAATTTTAGTTTTCCTTCATAGTTATTGATGTCTCCAATTGCATAAATCCCATCTACATTTGTGCTGTAATCCAATGTATCAACATCAATAGCATTTTTTGTGATATTCAAATTCCAGTCAGCTATTGGTCCGAGTTTTGGAGTAAGCCCAAATAAAGGAATGAAGTAATCAACCTCTAGATCAATCTCTCCTTTTTCTTTTTGTTTGATTTTCACTTCACTCAAGTTTCCATCATCTCCACCTTTGACACCTATTGCCTGTGCGTTGGTAATCAAATTTATTTTATTGCTTGATGCCAACTCCATAACTTTATCGACAGAATCAAGCGATCCTCTAAAAGAATCTCTTCTATGAATCAATGTAAGTTCTTTAGCCAAAGGAGCCAATTCGATCGCCCAATCCAAAGCAGAGTCACCACCACCGGCTATCACTAACTTTTTATTTCTAAATTTTTCAGGGTCTTTAACCATGTATTCTACACCCTTGTCTTCAAACTTGTCAATATTCTCAATGGGTGGTTTTCGGGGTTCGAAGCAGCCTAATCCTCCAGCTATAGCAATTACACTTGCTTTAATTGTTGTTCCTCGATTTGTAGTAACCAAAAATTTACCATCATCATCTTTTTCCAATTTTTCCGCTCTTTCTCCCAAGGTAAACCCTGGCTTAAAAGGTGCAATTTGCTCCATTAAGTTCTTTACTAAATCTCCAGCAAGTATACTTGGACACCCAGGTATGTCGTAGATGGGTTTTTTAGGATAAATTTCAGTTAATTGTCCACCCACAGCAGGCAATGCATCAATAAGATGACATTTTAATTTTAAGAGACCAGCTTCAAAAACCGTAAATAAGCCGCAAGGACCCGCTCCGATAATGAGAATATCTGTTTGAATCATGGTGCAAAAATATTTCTTTTTATATAATTATTCATGCTTTTAAAAATTGTGATTATTTACCCTGATTTTGAGTATCTGAAGCACTGGATTATAATAGAATAAGCAGATAATTATGGCTTTTGTTTAGAGTTAAGCAACAAATTCACGACTTTAGTGCTATATAATATTTGTAAAGCTGTCTGTTCATATGAAGAAATGTTTTTTGACTCTAGCCTGTTTCACTCTTTTCCATATAGGAAATGCTCAAATGGATAGTACAAAGTTGTTTGTATTTGGAAACAGTACCATAGATCATAGACCTCCAGCCATTTCGACACCAAGTGACGAAACCACTGTTCCTCATTGGTTGTATTTATTAGCACAACATGATGGAGAAGGTGTTGCTGCAGGTGGTATTTATGGATTTTTACCTGGTCACCAAAATTTACCTCCATTTTCACAATGGGGATATGATATTGTTCCTGGCACTTGGGATTCTGACAATGAAACATTCGCGGAAGCAGATCACAATACCATCTTAATTACAGGAGCTAATTTTATACAATGGCAACCTCCATATTTAGAATATCCTACAGACCCTGGAGTAACTCCTTTGTCCGCAACACGAAACATTTTGGATTGGTTGGTAATGCAAGAGGATTCGCTAGCAATTTACATTTACGAAAACTGGCCTGATATGGCGCAGTATTTAAGTAATGGTTTTCCACCCACTCCTGCAGAATTTTCGACATACAATAATTATACAGTCAATGGATTTCATGATTGGTGGATAGAATATCACGATTCTTTGCTTTTGGCGCGTCCCGTTATAAATGTGAGAATGATTCCTGTTGGTCCCATTTTAGCAGAGTTATCGGTTGGTAATTTTTTAAATCAAACTCCAGTCACAGAATTGTATGAAGATGATGCGCCACATGGTCGAGCTACACTATATTTCCTAAGCGGATTGATAAATTATATGGCTATTTACGAACGTCCTGCACCTTTGGATTATACTGTTCCATCAATAATTCATCAAGACGTCATTAATAATTATGAAGGCATCGTTAATTTTATTTGGCAATATCTCAAGGATTTTAATTTACCGTCTGGTGAAAGCAGAGTATTTTATGGATCATTGACGAATAGCTATGATATCGAATTATCCAATGATGAAATGACCATTTTCCCGAATCCTTCTTCTGATTATTTACAGATAAAAGGAGAAATCAGCAATTATACAGTTGAGATTGTTGATGATCAAGGTATTATTCATCAAACCATAAATTCCACTTCAAATTCGTTGATTATTGATATTCGATCGTTGCCTGCTGGTATGTATTTTGCGAAAATGCAAAACATGGCAAATGGGTCAGTTTGTGTTCAAAAAATATTGAAATTTAATTAGGATAAATTCCCAACTAATAAATTTTGTCAATTGCCTTATTGGTCACCCATTTGGACCATTTTTTATTGTAGCAATGTATCTCATTAGTAGATTCATCTTTGGAGTTTTCCAAAGGTCTATCTTGATTTCCCCATTCAAAAATGGAACCGTATAGATTGGTTAGATTTTCAAATCCCTTTTCTTTTAGTTTTTTGGCCATTTGTTCACTTCGATAACCGATAGAACAGTAAACCAAAATGGGTTTTTCTTTATCGACTTCGCTTAATAGTTCATATTTTGGTTTGTCATACCCAAAGTGGATTGCATCTGGCAAATGACTTACGGCATATTCTTCTTCCTCGCGAATATCTAAAACCAAATAATTCGAATAATCTTTAGCAAGATCTTGACAAGATATTACATCTATAGAGTGATCGAGATAATTCTCGATTTCTTTTTCAAATTTAGGATTAGTACAAAAAGTTGATTCTGCTGTTGCTTGTCCTAAAAGTAAATTTACATTCAGAATTAAGCATAGAATAGTAATGATTTTAGTCGACATACTATTATAACTCAATATCCGTCTGTTTTGTTACAGCAACATTTTCATATTTTTCATCTTCTTCTGTAATTCTGTAGTAGAGAACTAATCCCAATCCACCTGCTATCATCATTGTAGGAATAATTCCAGCTGGTTCTTCCCATCTTAACAAATCAGAAAGTCCCATTCCCAATAGAAAACCTAATCCAAGTGAAATTAATAATATCCCATATTTTAATCCACTTGAACCATTTCTTGAGCTAGAGACAAAAACCCGTGCATCTCTACCAGATTCTATTAAAGCCATACGTTCTTTGTGGCGTGTAGAAAAGTAGAAGAAGATTAATGTACATAATGATCCAAAAAAGCCGATAATTGCTAATGCTTCCATATTGTTGTTTTTTTATACGGCTATGACGTGGTGAACAAGAAATCGGTTACAAGATCTATTATTTTTTCTTTAAAATTTTTATTTGTAACCGAATTTTAGTTTGATGCGTCTTACTTTGGATTTAATGATTACGTTTTTGGATGTGCGATTACAAAAGTGAGACATGATTAATGAAGATGTATTGGTGAAAAAGTTAAAGGCTGGAGATCAACAGGCCTTTGGCAAGCTAGTGGATCATTATAAGATTATGTGTTTTTCTATTTTGTTGTCGATTTTAAAAAATAGAGCAGAATCTGAAGAGGCAGCTCAGGATACTTTTTTAAAGGTGTATAAATCAATAGGAGGATATAAAGAAGAATCTAAATTTAGTTCTTGGTTATATTCAATAGCCTATCGAACTGGGCTGGATTATCTTAGAAAGAGAAAACATAGCGTGGATATTGACGTAGCAATTGATTCTGGAGAACTAAATAAACTCTCTGATCAGCCTTTGCATAAAGTTGAGCAAAAGGATTTGGGGTATTGGTTGAAGAAGATATTATTGCAAATTCCTCCGGCCGAAGCAAGTATAGTTCGTTTGTATTATTTTGATGATATGAATATCAAAGAAATTGTAAAAGTTACAGGACTAAAAGAAAGCAATGTAAAAGTTAAATTGTTTCGAGCCAGGAAAATGTTGAAAGAAAAACTTGAATTATACCATAAAAAAGAAATAACTTGTTAAACAGTTAGAGATGGAAAAGAAAGAAGAACTTATTTGGAAAAGTATTGATGGTAAGCTTGAAAGCCAAGAGCAAAAATTGTTTGATAAATTATCAAAAGAATCTGAATCATTTCAGCATTCTTAGAGCTTAATACCAAAATAGATCGTGCGGTTAAATTTAGTAGCCTTGACGAGACTTCTGAAGAATTTAGTTCAATTCTAATGTCCAAAATTTCTGCATTGGATTTAGCGAAATTTAAAAGAGATCACACCATAATTTCTGCACGGAATTTTTTCTTTGTTTTGGTAGTCGCAGTCATTCTAAGTTATCTTTTCGTTTATCTGTTTCCTTCAGGAAGTTCTCCGTATGCATTGCAATTTAAAAATACCTTAAACCAAAACTTGCCAGAATTTTCAACTCTACAATTGTTTACTAGTTATAGCCTCTATTTTTTAGTTGCATTTGCTGGGATGTCAATGCTTTGGTTTGATAAGCTACTCCAAAGTAAATATAGAACCTAAGATTAGTTTAAAAAGACACTATTTGAAATCAAGTTTTTCAATCGTTGATCGTGGGTTACAATGGCTAACGCTGCATTAGATTCAGATGCCGATTTGGTCAGTAGATTACAAACTATTTCACAATTTTTATCATCAAGAGCAGAAGTTGGTTCATCGGCTAGTATCAATTTAGGGTTGATTATCACGGCACGAGCTATGGATAATCGTTGTTGTTCTCCTTGACTCAAGCGATGAGGTTTTTCTTTGCTTTTATTCGCTATCTGAAGTTGATCTAAAATATGAAGGGCCTTTTCTTTTTGAATTTTCTCACCTGCAAATTTCTGCGCCACTAAAAGATTTTCAAGAACCGAAATGGATTTAATAAAATGAGAATTTTGAAATATAATGGAAATATTCTTACCTCTAAAATTATCAGATTTGGTTTTTGAAAGTTCATATATAGAGGTTGAGTCTACTAAGACCTTACCTTTTATGGTTTCAATATTCCCGCCAAATATGTAGTAAGGTTGTTTTCCCAACACCAGAATTCCCTAGAATGAGTAAATTTTCTTTTTGCTTAATCTCAAGATCGGGAAATAAAAAACCTTGACCCCCTTTATAATTAAACTCTAAATTTTTTGTTTGAAGCATATTGAATAAGGAAAAATTGAATAATAATTTAACGGAAATATAAACCAAATATAGAATTAAAAGCTTCATTTTTGTTGAGCAATGAAGATGAGTTTCTTAGAAATAGTAAAAAAAGCCTTAAGGCTGAAGAGATAGACTATACAAAAGGAACTATCGCTCAAGCCCTAGTTTTATTATCGATTCCTATGGTAATAGAGATGATGATGGAATCATTATTCGCGATAGTAGATATCTTTTTTGTGGCCAAAATAAGTAACCAAGCTGCAGCAACTGTTGGAATGACGGAATCGGTATTGATGCTTATTGAGTCTCTAGCAATTGGACTAAGTACTGGAGCAACAGCTTTAATAGCAAGAAGGGTGGGAGAGAAAGAATTTGGCAAAGCAAGAAAAGCTTCAGGACAAGCAATATTAATTGGAATTATTATTTCACTGGGATTTGGGTTAATTGCTTTTTTTAATGCAGAAAGGATATTATCGCTACTAAATGGTTCTGCTGAACTCATTGAGGGAGGGAAGATTATTTTAAAATTATATTAGGATTTAATATTGTACTCACCTTACTATTTGTAAACAATGCGATCTTCCGATCCAGTGGAAACCCCGCACTTGCAATGCGCACCTTATGGATAGCAAATGGTATTAATATTATACTAGATCCATGTTTGATATTTGGCTTATGGATTTTCCCGGAATGGGGGTTTGACAGGTGCTGCAATAGCTTCAACCATAGGGAGAGGGGTTGGTGTCCTGTATCAATCTTATCATTTATTTAATGGTAAACAAAGAATTAAAATTCTTTTTGAAGATTTGATCCCTGTTAGAAAAATTATTGGCAGTTTATTGAAACTTTCAATGGGAGGAGCTGGTCAATTTTTAATTAGTACAGGAAGCTGGATTTTATGATTAGTATTTTGGGCAAACTTGGAGATGATATATTAGCGGCATATACCATTGCCATTCGTATAATAGTATTCTTTATATTACCCTCATGGGGTTTAGCAATGCCACTGCCACGTTGGTTGGTCAAAATTTAGGAGCCAAACAAGCTGAAAGAGCTGAAAAAACCGTGTGGATGGCTGCCAATTATAACTTTTATTTAATGGCGTTTTTAACACTTATGTTTTTTGGTTTCTCAACTCAAATTGTAGGATTTTTTTAGCAATGATCCTTTTATTATTAAGGAAGCATCATTAGCTCTTAAAATAATTTCAGCATCGTACATTTTTTTATGGATATCAAATGATTGTTGGCAATGCCTTTAATGGTGCAGGTGATACAGTGACGCCTACTTTTGAATTTTATAAGTTATTGGGTTATTCAAATTCCTATGGCTTATATTTTGGTTCAATATGGATATGGTTCGGTTCTTCATCGGTTTATTTTTGCATTGCTTTTAGTTCGGCAATAATGGCCAGTATGGCTATATTTCTATTTAGAAAAGGGAAATGGAAAGAAACAATGGTCTAATTATCGATGAATGATCCCGTTTTATATAAAAATTCGTTAATTTCTTTATAGTTTGAATCGAATGGCTTATTTTTTCGTTTGAACAAAATAATTAAGGTGAATAAAATGAAAACTAAAAGTAATTTCTTGATGCTCTTTTATTTTGGTGCCATATTATTGGTGTCTGATGTTTGTGGCCAAGATATAATTGTGAAAAACGGAAGTTTTGAGGATACGCCGAGACGAGGAATAAAGGATCAATTTTATTACTCTCCTGCTCCGGAAGGCTGGTTTGATTGTGGTCCAATTGAATTTAGATCTGAATCACCGTTGGATATTCATCCTTCACCAGATACTTCATTTTGGGGCAATAATATTTTACCTTCAGATGGGAATACGTACATTGGGATGGTCGTAAGGGAGAATGAATCTTGGGAGGCAATAGCTCAAAATTTAACGAGTCCCATCAAGGCAGGAACTTGTTATTCTTTTTCTTTGGAATTAAGTCGTTCCAGTAAATATGTAAGCGCTACTCGTGGAAGTAACGATAAATTATTAAATTTCACCAGGCCAGCCGTCGTGAATATTTGGGGAGGTAATAGAATGTGTGGTAAGGCGGAATTACTTGGGACTTCATGGCCCGTGGAAAGTGATCAATGGTTGACTTATGCCTATAAATTTGAAGCTACTCAAGATTTTAATTATTTGCTTATAGAAGCATTTTACAAAACTCCTGTTCATGTAGCCTACAATGGACACGTTTTGGTAGATAATGCATCGAATATCGAGGTAGTAGATTGTGATAAACCAGTTAAAGAGATTATTGCAGAAGCAAGAGAAAAAAATGCAAAGAACAAACAGGTTGTTTTGGCAGATCACTCCAAAGATCGTCAAACTAAAATAATAGAAAGGCCAAAATTAGTAAAAGTTGAGAAGCCAACACCAACGCCTAATACACGAGAAAAAAATATAGACACCATTGTATACCAGAAACCTAAGAAGGATAGAAATTTAAATACACAAATTCTAGATTTAAATAGGAAAAATTTACGCGAAGGCGAATACATTCTAATAGAAAAACTGCAGTTCGAAGGAGG
>CANNZV010007141.1:0-11321 GCA_947561585.1 Caprella mutica | reverse complement strand
ATGTGTAATTTACAACATTGAAACCACATGTCAATGACCATTTCAATAACAGATGTTAACCATGTGTTATTTACCACATTGAAACCACATGTCAATGACCATTTCAATAACAGATGTTAACCATGTGTTATTTACCACATTACAACCACATGTCAATTACCATTTCAATAACAGATGTTAACCATGTGTAATTTACCACATTAAAACCACATGTCAATGACCATTTCAATAACAGATGTTAACCATGTGTAATTTACCACATTAAAACCACATGTCAAATACCATTTCAATGACAGATGTTAACCATGTGTAATTTACAACATTGAAACCACATGTCAATGACCATTTCAATAACAGATGTTAACCATGTGTAATTTACCACATTACAACTACATGCCAATTACCATGTTTTATGTTTATAATCAAATATCTATAACATATGGTTTCAGTATGGTTTTAAACATGTGGTTATGATATTGCGTAATGACATGGTTAACATCTGTTATTGAAATGGTCATTCACATGTGGTTTCAATGTGGTATATTACACATGGTTAACATCTGTTATTGAAATGGTCATTGACATGTGGTTTCAATGTTGTAAATTACACATGGTTAACATCTGTTTTTGAAATGGTCATTGACATGTGGTTTTAATGTTGTTAATTACACATGGTTAACATCTGTCATTGAAATGGTATTTGACATGTGATTTTAATGTGGTAAATTACACATGGTTAACATCTGTTATTGAAATGGTCATTGACATGTGGTTTTAATGTTGTAAATTACACATGGTTAACATCTGTCATTGAAATGGTATTTGACATGTGGTTTTAATGTGGTAAATTACACATGGTTAACATCTGTTATTGAAATGGTCATTGACATGTGGTTTTAATGTGGTAAATTACACATGGTTAACATCTGTTATTGAAATGGTCATTGGCATGTGGTTTCGATGTGGTATTTTACACATGGTTAACATCTGTTATTGAAATGGTCATTGGCATGTGGTTTCGATATGGTAAATTACACATGGTTAACATATGTTATTTTAGTGTTTAGGTTGTTTCAATGTGGATAATACATCTTAAAAACGTATTGCCATATTAAAACCATCCAACCACATGGCATCCATGTGTATGCCATGTGGAAATGTTTGCAGGGATAATGTACTACTCAAGTGGCTAAAAAAGCCATTTCAATATTTAATTGCAAAAACTGATGCATAATTTTCTGTAAGAATATTGTAAATTACAAACAACTTAAAAAATTCTTTATATTGGGCTGATTAACTAAATACTGGCACGGATTAGTAACCATTCTGAAACACAGAGGGCGCGCATGATCTATTTTAGGGAGATTTTTCGAGTGAAATGTCTTATCATCATAATTAGCGGTAAAGAGAAGTACAATAATGTAAGCATCTCATAAATTTTATATCTGTATCAGAAGATTACTTTCTATATTAAACGGTATAGAATATGTATATTTAGATTTAAATAAAAGAATTTACTGAATATATTCTCCATATATGATAGGTATGATCACAGTATATGTAGAATATGAAGACATTCTGAATATAGGTAGGTACATGAAAGTAGATTATGTAAACTGGAAATCTTAACAAATTACAAAATATGTTTAAACAATGATAAATATATAGGATTTTATCTTTAATTAAATGTTTATATAATATTATAGATACCTATATTGACCTAAAAGTGATTTTGAAACGATTATTTTGCATAGTAAAGTGTAAATATGAGGCTGGTTATGGCTGCGTTACTTATAATATAAAACACCCTATATACTAATACAGCTAGAGTGTGTCTTTGTCTGTTGGTTGGTTGCAAGAAAAATGTCATGATTTAACATTTAATAAATAAAAAAAATGTAGGAATAATTTTTTCTATATATATTTATTTTTCACATGATTTTTCTTACATACATTCTTTTCATATATTCTTTTACATACATTTTTAACATAGGTACATATTTTTTTTAATATTTTTTTTTTAATAATTTTCATTTGACAAAAAAAAAATACATTTAGTTTATACATACTTATATATTTTTAAACATATTTTTGTATATATATTAGATTTATTATATTTTTTTACTATATGTTTTTTAACATATATTTTATTTCTTTTATTATTGATACCCCATTATTTTTAATGGTCTTGTCGGAATAAATGGTGTAATATATTTTAAATATTATTTTATTTCTTATTTATTTGTCAATTATTTCCAACATATTTTCAATGAAAATGATATTAGTAATACATGTCGCCGGAATATCCCGAAATTGTCGGATGGGGATGATATTCGTTAGGAATATCGCGGGAATATCCCGAAAATGTCGGAAGGGAATCATATTGGTAATGCATGTCGCGGGAACATTCCCTGGACATCGGGCCGCGATATTGCGACACTGAGGGGAGGTTGCGATATCGAGGGGATATTCCGGGAACATCGCAATGTTACCTGGGACATTATCTCTAATAAAATTTTTAGTAAAAGCTAAATATAAAAAAACTAGTAAGAGTTCATATTTAAGGTTAATAATGAGATAAATCCTTTTTAAACATAACATTTTGCGACAAAACTTGTAATAATTTGGCTTGAACCAGTAGTAATTGAAATAAATCGACTCATATTCGTTGAAACTTATATTCACAATTCAAAAAATATTAAAAAAATGTTCAAATATTCTCCTGTGAGATTAATATTGGAGAAGCTGACAAGTTGTCTAGTTATTAATTTAAATAATAAATATTTATGAAACATGTTATCACTAAATATTTAAAAAAGTATAATAATAATTGAAAGGAAAATGATAATTCTCCGTACATAAATTTTTCATTATAAACTATATTTTTTTTTGACAATAACTTACAATTATAATATCAATAAAAAGCTATTTTTTTTATAGTTACCTCTATCACAGTCCACCATTGAAATAGTTCTCAATGAATGAGCAATATTTATAGAAAATGAATTTCAACCAATCAGAGGCCGCGTAACATAACTTGCGTAGAGCACTCTTCACACGGTGTAGCACATACAGTGAATAATGATCTACGCATAACACTGGCGCGCGTAGATCACTCTTCACTTCACTCACTTGCAACGCCTGTAAAGTGATCTACGCGCGTAGATCACTTTACGTGTCACGATTTGCCGTTTTTATAGTAATCTACACGCGTAGAGCACTTTACATTTGGTGTTATTCTGCATAATTATTGAGGGATCTACGCGCGTAGAGCACTATACAACTTTCGCGTAGATCACTAATCAAAGTTACTCTTCAATTTGTCAATAAGATTGGGACATAATAGCACTTATATGAGACGTACCGAAATACATTTGTAGCTGTTGAACAAATTATAAAATAAGCTCAAATTATGAATTAACATATTGTTTTGATTCGTAAAAATATTTTTTTCAGTAATTAAACATTCATATCTGTTAGAATAAGTATTACTCATGTTGTTATTTTTATTATCTAACAGAAATGAATGTTTTTTTTTAACTGTCAAAAAAAAGAATGTTTACAAAATAAACAAAACATATCATGTTAATTCAATATTTTGAGCTCAAAGAACTCAAAACAATAATTATTGACAAATTGATTTTTTAATTTTTTTCTCACTAATTCATGAATGTTGCATAAAAATAGATTTTACATTGCATGTATTCTGTTTTTCAGAATCTGTTGCCAGAAAAAAATACAAGAGCCTTCGTGACCAATTTAGGGTTGAACTGAAAAAGGTTCCAAGGGGAAAATCAGGAGACCCTGGGTTACCATTTGATGCTTACATGAGCACTTGGCCATTTTTCAAGATGATGTTTTTCTTGAAAGATCAGATCTATGGAAAAAAAAAACGATTGGAAACTTGACTGATATGGTATCGAAGCAACCAGGCATTACTGATTTGAATTCTGAAATGAGTGATGCAAGTGTTACTTCCACATCACATCATGATATAAGCATGTCATGTAACCCATTGGAAACTGAATCATCTGAACCCCAAACAATTGAATAGCCAACAAACAAAAAACGGAAGATCAAACCGGACTTTCAACAAAGTTTCTTAGAATTGGAAAAAGAAAAACTGAATCTCCTCAAAAAAAAAAGACAGTAATAACGAGAATGACGAATCTCGTCAATTTTTACTAAGTTTGGTTCCATCAATGAAACAAATGACACCTAGAAATCAATGTATGTTCCGAATGAAAGTACAGGAACTATTTTTGCAATATTTATATGATGATGCCACATAGTAAACTATCTTTTTACTCGGTAATAATTAAGCATTTTCTTAATTTATTTGCTGTAATTTGGATACTCTTAATTTGATGTGTTTTGGATGTACATACTATTTGATGTATACGTAAAGGAATGTTATTATTTCATTAAATGTTTTGAAGCTCTACTAGTTTTATATCTTACCTTAATGTTACAACAAGTCGTTCCTCAGCAGAAATTGCCATCTTCCAGTTCGTTGACTGCTTATGAATATCCTCCTTGAGAAGACATAATAGGATATCGAAGGTATCTATACTCATTCGCGTATATTCCTTAAATTTCTGTGGGTACTTCCTCAACTCATGGAACAAATGATGGTATTCGCCATATTCTCTGCGTCCTAAATTAATAGGATGAGCGCCAATCCGCAAATGCTCTTGAATGTGCAAGAATTTTAGATAGGATGAATCCAACAACACCTGTCGCCTCAACGTCATCTTTAATACTGATCGCACGCACCAACACGCTTTGTGTTTGGCCACCTATTATCGTGAACTTGCTTCGGCAAGCGCCAAGCTTCCGCTTGCGCCGTCTTTCTCGCTTTCTGTCTGGCCGCACCATAGGCCGGGGGTAGGTGTGCCCACACGACGCAGTCACCAAAGACAATGAAGGAGGAGCATCACAATCAAAGGAGGGGCACTCACAAGGGTTGGGCATAAATCGTCGGAGAAGCACATCGGGTACTATTTTACATCAAAATATCGAGAATAGTTTCCGTGTTGTACCTTTCTCAAATGTTCATGAAGCATTTCAACACAGTCATAGATGAAATTATTATTGAAATAAGTATATGTATCGAAATACAGCGCACATTTTTGTATTTTTATGTAGCTAATTCTTTGTATAAGCTTTCATTAACACGTTCCCCGCGTTTCCATATTTCAAGGTTATTCCACTATTGCGTCATACTTCCTGCGTTTATTTCATCAGTATGCCACAGATCATTGAATATAGGAAGATGTCGCACTACAGTATTTTCAATTTTCTAGCGACACTTGGCACCGGTATCGTCCGTACCGTGACGTATATATTGGAGTTGCCTACGATTGATACATTACTCATTTTTAATTATTCAAAAACGACATAAAGAGAATGGTATTTAAATTAATATGCTATTTAAAATCAAAATATTCATTTATGATATTAAACTGATAATAAAATTATATATTTCTAAGTAATATAATTATTTCTGTTCTGTACATGTTTTGTACATGTGTTCAGTATGAATTTGGAGCCGCGGAGCGTCGGTTTATTTCTGATGCAATATCGTTAGCATGAGGACGTGCGCTGTAGTCTGTGACTAAATTTAATAATAATTGTATCTTTCATAAATATTAAACTAGTGAGAAATGGGCAATGTACGAAAATGTTCATTTATCAATAATTGTATCAATACATTTAAAGATCGGTTGTTTTTGTCCAGAAAACATGATTAGAATCTGTGGTTAAAGACTTGCACAATGGCGTTGAGACTGAACAGTTAATAAGTCACTATTCAGTTTGCTCGACATATTTTAGTTCCAACTTCGATCCTTGTTTTCTATTTATAATAAATATACGTTAAAATTTAAATTTAAATTAACCTTTTTTCCTGAAAATTAAAATTTACATTACTTCTTTAGTTTCCCCTTATTGGTAGTAAAAGAAAATGTAGCTCTGTATACATATACTCCTTTGTTCGTACGTTTGTAGTACATATGTGACGTCACGGTACCCCTCTCTCTGATTGGCTGATACGCTCTCAGTTAAATAATTATTTGGCCACTAGCGTCCACGTAGCAGTGAAACATCTTCCTATATTCAATGATCTGTGAGTATGCAGCAGGCTGCTAACATAGCCGTTCCGAGCCGTTACAATCGTGTTAGCTTCTTAGTGTAGATTTAGAAACGAGGGAGAGTACACGTGTGTGCGTCGCTCTCAGACCTGACTGAGTAAGTTGAGTAACGATTCTCGTTAGCACAACAGCTGATGTTAACTTACACATTATTCTTCAAAATACTTTAGGTATCTGATTCTTTTGCTCAATAATTTTCTCATCTATGGACATTTAACTGATGTAAGAAGATTAATTGATGAATATTTAGGCAACAGATGCAATGTTAATGACTTAAATAAGCGTTTGGTGGAGCGCGTACTAGATGCGTGCACTATTTCTCGTTTCTCAAACGTGACTGGCCGTTTGCGAATGCTCCCTGAACTGTCAGTCTGTTGCTAGGGTGACGTCATATGTGTGCTGTGACGTCACCACACGACACAGCGGAACAACAACAAGACGCCAAGGAAGCTGTTTTGACTGAAGCGAAGAGAGACAAGGAAGCTCACTTGACTAATTGCTAACAACAAGGTGTTAACACGATGGTCCCGCTTATATGTTGTTGGTTAGCCGTTACACCGCTTCCTTCTACTAGTACTTCCCTGGTATGCAGCTAGCTGCGAACAGGAGAGGAGGTGAGTGTGTTTTTATAGCTGAATATGTTTGCATGTGCGCAATAAAATCAGTGGGACAAATATGGTACAATACGCAACTAATTAATGTCAATATCTTGGCCTTGCGTATTGTACCAAGTGGCAGTTGAGTTGAATATATTGTGTTTTATTATATAAATATATATTATATTTTTATGAATATTTTACCCTTACAGCAATGGAGACTTCAACATTTTATGGAAAGAGAAATAGACAAAATTCATCTTCTGAAGAAGAATCTCTAGCAAGTGAATCTGATGAAGAGTTCAATTTGAAACTAACAGATGATGACGAAAGCACTACAGACAACTCAGTAGAATTAGAAAATGAAAATGAAGAAAATGTTTCTGAAAACGAACTGGGGAATGAACCAGTTGCTTCTGTTTCAGCTGGTACTTGGGAAGCAGTTACCTCTATACAACAACAGTTCGCTTTTATCGGAACGGAAAGACTTCGTGTAGATTTCCCAACAAACTCAGATGGTAAAACATTTCCAATAGATATTTATAAGATGTTTATTTCTGATGATTTACTTGATATGATAACTATGGCAACGAATGAGTATGCTCAAGATATTATAATGAATCGTACACTCACTCGAAGATCTCGCTTGGTTGCCTGGAAGGAAACAAGTTCTGATGAAATTCTGAAATTCATCGCCATAATTGTGTACATGGGGTTGGTGAACAAGCCTGAGATTTCTATCTACTGGTCTAAATCTATCATCTACAATGATCCATACCATATGTATCCAAGCTGATGACAAGAGAAAGATTTGAATTGTTGTGGAGCCTCATTCATTTTTCAGATATTTCTCCCGAAGAAAGTGGAACTAACCGCCTTTACAAAATTCAACCTCTGGTTGACAAATTACTGACGGCATTCCAAGAAGTTTACGAGCCAGGTTCTGAAGTCATTTTAGACGAGAGTATGATCCCTTTTAGAGGAAGACTCAGATTTCGTCAATATATACTTGGAAAGGCGCACAAGTATGGCGTAAAGTTGTACAAACTTTGCACTCCCGATGCATATACTTTGAATGTTATCATTCATTCTGGGGCTACTGAACCAAAGCAGGGGCTAAGTTCTACAGTCACTGACTGTGGAAATTTGTGACAAAATTCTGAATGAAGGAAGAATCTTGTACGCTGACAACTATTATTCATCGGTTCCTCTTGCTGAATTTTTGTTAAAAAATACAACCTATTATTGTGGGACAATGCGTAAAAACAGGAAGCATTTGACAAATGAGGTAACGAAAGCTAAATTGAAGAAAGGGGAAATGAAAGCTTTAGAAAACAGTAATGGAGTTAAGCTTTACAGTTGGAGGGACAAACGAAACGTCCTAACTATTTCAACCATTCCAGAACATGGAGGAGAACTTGTTGCAAATAGAAAGAAAAACAGGAATGGAGATGATATCTTCAAACCGCCAAGCTTATTAGACTACAACAAAGCTAAGAAAGGAGTAGATATGTCTGACCAGCTTACTTCTTATTACACTGTCTTACGAAAATCAAAGAAATGCTACAGAAAAATTGCGTTTGAGCTCATTGGTGGTACAGCAGTTGTAAATGCTTGGATACTGTACCAGAAGTATTGCAATGGCAGTCAGATGTCACTGCGAAAATTTTCAGAATCTTTGATTTTGTCTATTGCTACTGGGAAGCCAACTGAAGACCTAAGATGCGGGAAACGGAATCTCAGCTCAAACGAATTTGGTTCTCAAATCCATTCTATTGTTAAAGCAGACGGACCTAAAACCAAATCACGTAAGCGATGCAAAGGATGCTACGAAAAAATATCCATAAACGAAGGGTTCAAAGTGGCATCCAATAAAGCTCGTAGAGTCTCTACCTATTGTGATGTATGCGATGGCAAACCCTATCTTTGCTTGCCATGTTTTAATGAAAAACATACATCCATTAATGAAATTTAATCATTTCTGTAATTTATGATGAATAATTTGAAAGGATAAATGTGTTTGCTCTTCTAAGTGCCCTGTTACTTTATATTATGTTCATTATGTATGTAATGTGGCGATTTAATGCATATTTTTTTCACTTGAATTTAAAGAGGAATATTTCACTTTTTGTATTGGAATTTCAGTTGAAAATCTAGTTTTATTTGTTTATACAGTTTTCATTAACATAAAAATGTTCTAAAAAAGTTGTTTTATTGAATACTTTTTGATTTACAAGCCGTTTAAAAAATATTTTTATTTTTAAATGTTGGGCCACCGATGTACCAAACGCAATAGGGGACATTTAGTGTCGGTACACATATGGTACAATACGCGGGGAGCGTGTTAATAAGCTTATTATTATAATAAGTTTTTATTCTGGCATTCGTGATCTCGTATCATTCAAACATTCTTTGAAAATTAACAAATTTAAATTTGAAGCAAGTCACCCTACCTTTTACATTTCCAGTTGCCCATCACCTGCTCCATTCACATCTATCACGTCAACATCATGTCCGTGGTGACCGGAGAATTCGCCGTGGTAAATTTTTCCGTCGGAATTTTCGCCGCCGGAATTTTCGCCGCCGGAATTTTCGCCGTTGGAAGATTAGCCGTTAGGAAAATTCGCCGTTAGGAAGATTCGCCGTGAAGAATATTTAAATGATTTTTAAATATTAATGTAACTGAATATATTCATTTCTATGTATGTTAATAATATAAATAGTAATTTATGATTAACCATATTATATTCCTATTTATTCCTCATATTACTTTAGAATCGAAGCAATGAAATAATTTGTATATTCTAAAATAGAAATGAATTGAATTTTGATTTAGAGATATTGCATACACTCACAAGAGAGATATTTTAAATGTAGCATTATACACAGTGTACTACCTTGAAATATTTGTGTCATGCACAATAATTCAGATTTCAAAAGGTAAACCGTACAAAGTAATACCGAATAAATAAAAAAAATAATTAGGTAGGTATGAAACAATCAATAAATCGGAATAGTACAATAATTAGAAAAGCTTTATCTTAAATTCACAATATTATTACATTAGTAATACACATTTAAATAAGAGGAAGTTACGCAAACCGACTAGGATTAACCAAAACACAGCTGGCTATCACTAGTGATCTTATTCATCTTTACTGAACATTTTTTTAACAATTAAATTAGCTCCGACTATTTAGTCAACCAATCAAAACACTCAAAATGTTATTCAGCGACCTCACGTGACAAAAAATTATACGATTACTGATTAAATTAGAAATTGCATATATGAACAGTTAACATAATTTTTTGTCATCATAGTTTCATCAGATATACAATATTACATAATCACCTACAATTATTAATATTTACAATTATAAATTCTAATATTAGTTATTTAACAAATTGGTTTACTTTATAATTATCAATATTTTTTATAAATATTTATAGGTATTTGAATAGTTATGTCATCTATAATTTCTTCATTACGGCGAATATTCCTAACGGCGAATTTTCCTAACGACGAATTTTCCTACGGCGAAAATTCCCACGGCGAATTTTCCCATGGCGAAAATTCCTAGAACCCATGTCCGTATCCCAGTCCTCACTCCATCTCGATCATAGTCCTTGAGTTGAAATTAGGAAGTCCTATAACGGTGTATACCATTGTTGCTCTGATACAGTAGAGTGACACAAGTCTTATACTTCCATGATTTTCCACCGATGTAACTAATATCTATTAGTATTACTATCCTTTAGGGTAACAATTTCGTTAGGAGATAGCAGAAAGAAACTGTACTATGACTGTAGCGGTTCAATGAATATAGTGGTATTGTAATTTCCTGTGTTTGATTGGTATTTGAGATCTATCCTTATATAATTTTCCTTTCGATGACTTTACATCATACTTCAGATGGCACACAAATTCGGCTCTAGGACAACTGGTACCTGGACAACTTGTACCCGGACAACTCGTACCCAGACAACTGGTATACAGGACAACTGGTATACAGGACAACTGGTATACAGGACAACTGGCATACATGACAACTCGTACCCGGACAACTGATACCCGATTTTCATAAATTCGTGTTAAATGTACCTAATTATAATAACTGAATAAAATACAAGTCCGATTTTCAAAATTTAGTTAAATGTACATAATTACAATAAAAATTAAAGGCAAAATGAAATAACCATTTTTTTTATTGCAATGAAACATACATAAACTGACAATTCAAATGAGGATAAAGTAGGAATTTTTATAGAGACTACAATATAGACTACATTACAAAATTCGTATGATCTCACTTCAAGAGTCTTCCATTTCATGATATATATTTTCAAACATAATACGCGAAAAATATATTAGAACCAACAGTGCTAATTTAATTAAATTAACCTCTTTTGATATACTTCAGTTAACAAAGTTAAATATTAAGCAACCTAGCACAGCTAAAGATAAAATTAAAACTTTTATAGAGACTAAAATACAGACTCTTACAAAATTCGTATGATCTCACTTCATTGTCTTCTATTTCATGACATATATTGTATATATATATATATATAT
>CANNZV010007140.1:0-11331 GCA_947561585.1 Caprella mutica | reverse complement strand
ATTCAATTGGTATCCATGATACCAATTAGAATAGAAGTTAAATAATAATTATAATATTTTCTTTTGTGACGTGTCCGAAATTGTAGAACCAACCAATAACTTGGAACTTAGTACCCTACTACCAATAACATTTCATAGAGCATAAAAATTGCGGTTTGTTAAATGTAGCATAATAATTATAGAAGTCTAAGTATCTATTAATTACTCACCTATACTGAGTGAGAGTTAAGCTAGGGATGGATTTTAAAACATTTAATAAATGCACGACTTTAAACTTTTTTCATCTCAGTCACAAACAATGAAAGACTGCATATTATTATTAATATGCTTATATACGTATATTACTCTTATAACTCTAAAAACAAATATTCCTTCTATAACTGATAGAAAATGAAATATATAATCGAGGAGTAACAATTATAAATTTCTTTTTACTTTTATTCGCTTTAGTTACCGTTTGGTAACAAAACTGAGTCGTGATTTGGTAACTAAAGCGGGGGATGCCTGTACCTGTAACAGTTTATTGAAGATTCTGTCCGAACTCTATTACTATTAAGAGTTATAAAATTGTACCTATTTACGGGTGTGATGTGAATGATGATCTTCAAAGGTTTTTGAACATTTCCGAATCATAATCATAGACACTAATAGTCTTAAACATTTCAGATAGTGGCAAAATTCGCAAAATACTTATTTAAGAAAAGATAAATCAATTTATTTTGATCAAGTGCCACCTACTGATAAATAGCACAAGCTTTGCACGAATCATTGACGCCATCTTGTTTAATTTCCATCAACGTTGTGCAAAAAACTTTTCCACATCTGCAAGTAATATTATTAATTATAACTCTAGAAACACTTTATTTATAAATAAAGTATATATAAATCACAAATTCAATTATTTGTAGCTTATTTCCGAAGATAAACAGACATTCTATAAAACGTTCTAGAAGATTGTTCTGGAAATAACGCCATCTATCAGATGTTCGCACAAACTTATGTTAACTAATGAAAACACGATTTTCTCTGCAAATACAGTGATTTGAGACAAAATATTTCATATCATTTACTAATCAATGTGTCAGCAAAACTTCAACATATCGAGTGATAAAAGAAGGTATGAGTACAAAACAGTCAAATTTTGAACTGTCATTAGCTTACTAACAATTTTGAGATATTAAAGAAGTTGAAGACACGCTTGGTGTATCCAGATGAGAAGAAATTTAACGTTCAAAAAGTTATGGTTAGAGTTCCTCAAGTTCATTCGAGGGATACATTGTGAAGAGACGCCAAAGTATGTGCCTTGTGTGATCAAACATCTCTCTCATTCTGGAAACGAAGCTGCTACCTGCCTACCATAGGCTGAAGAACACTTTAAGGGCTCACTAAGGAGTCTCCAACATGACTCAGCACCATCACATCACTATAGAAAAACATAACTTGTATTCAAAGGAACATTGCATCCTTCATGTGCAAAGATATGCTTAATCTGTTGGACTTTTCTATGTGGTCAATTTTGGAGACTAGGATCTAAGCTACTACTCACTTTTCAGCAAATTTGCAAGTTGAATGGGGAAGCAAGTTCACAACATATACGTGCAGCTTACGATGCATTTCTTCCTATAGACTAGAGGTTCTCAAACTGCGGTACTCGGCCCCAGTGGGGCCTTCATGAGGCCATGGAAATGAGAATAGAAAATACGCACGTTGTAGTAATGATACCGTCTACTAGCATATATTGATAAATTTTAATGTAAATCTCCCCTGCCACTCAAGATGTCTGCAAGAAAAAGAAAATATAGAGAAAGAGTACCTGCAGTATCGATTCACAGGAATTACTGATAATAATGGTGAGAAACCCATATGTGTCATCTGTGAGAAAGTCCTGTCAACAGAAAGCTTGAAACCGAATAAATTACTGAAGCACTTTGAAAAATTTCATGGGAACTTTCACAATAAGACTCTTCCCAATCTAAGAAGACTTGCAGAAAATATTAAATATAAATATAAGAAAAATGAGAATTCAAATAGAATAATTGAAACATCTTACAAAATTGCCAAAAACCGAAAACCTCACACAATTGGAGAAGAATTGTTAAAACCTTGCATTTTGGGAGCAGCTGCTCTGATGCTGGGCCAAGATGCAGAGACTGAAATGAAGAAAATATCTCTCTCAAATAGCACAGTTCAATGTAGAATACAAGATATGAGTGTGGATATTTTATCACAGCTTGTTGCAGCTCTGCACAAAACTTCATGGTTTGCTCTTCAACTTGATGAGTCGACAGACGTTGCTCAGTGTTCCCAACTCATTGCATATGTGAGATATGTGACTGATGAGAGCATCCTTGATGATTTTTTGTTTTGTAAATGCTTGAAAGCAACAACAAAACCCAGGGAGAAAATTATAGGGGGGACATAGAAGATTTTGGGAGATTAAAGGAGCATTTCTACCATAATCATAGAAGAGAATTGGGGGTGCTTATGTCCAAGTTTGCCACCATGTTCACTCCTATAATTAAAGGGGGGAATCTCCTATACCATCAGATGATTTAACCCATAATCATTGAAGATTTTGGGAGATTAAAGGAGTCTTTCTACCATAATCATAGAAGAGAATTGGGGGTGCTTATGTCCAAGTTTTCTACCATGTTCACTCCTATAACTAAAAGGGGGAATCTCCTATACTATCAGATGATTTCACCCATAATCATAGAAGATTTTGGGAGATTAAAGGAGTCTTTCTACCATAATCATAGAAGAGAATTGGGGGTGCTTATGTCCAAGTTTTCTACCATGTTCACTCCTATAACTAAAAGGGGGAACCTCCTATACAATCAGATAATTTCACCCATAATCATGGAAGATTTTGGGAGATTAAAGGAGTATTTCTACCATAATCATAGAAGAGAATTGGGGGTACTTCACTCTTATAATTAAAGGGGGGTATCTCCCATAATATCTGATTATCTCACCTATAATTAAAGAAGATCATAGTATATTATACATATGGAGTTTTCAGATAATTTGCATCCTATAATCTACCATATATCAGAGGGTTTACCCCCGAAGATCTCCGTTATTATCCGAAGAAACTAACGGATATAGCTTCCAACATAATATCTGATAACTTCACCCATGATTATAGGAGTTGATTTGAAGGAAGTTTTGATATAATTTCCTACCTATAATCTATCATATATCAAAGGATTCACCTCTGAAGATCATCGTAATTATCCGATGAAGACCATTACCACAGATGACAATTTCTTGGTCAAACCAACATCTACTATTTGTTATGAACGGTTTTTTACTTGTTATAACATTTGAGAAAATAAAAATTCAATTATCATTTACGATAAAAACAAAATTCATGATCATCTGGAACAAACTGTTTCAAATAACCACGTCATTTACTAACAGCTAAACATAACTATTTTAAGCCTTATCAACATATTTAAATATTAGAGCCAGCATTATTAAATGAAGTACAAAGGACAGTGAAATATTGGTTTATCTTAACTCATTCTTTAATAAGAAAATACATAGAACTTCTACGAATACACAATCAATACTAAAAAGATATTGGATTGAATTGAGGGTGGAGGGGATTGAACTGAGGAAGAGAGGGAGAGGAGTGATTGAATTGAGGGTAGAATGGATTAAACAGAGGGTGGAGGGAGTTGAACCGAGAGTGGAGGAAGTTGAACCGAGGTTGGAGGGAGTTGAACTGAGGGTTGAGGGAGTTGAACTGAGGGTTGAGGGAGTTGAACTGAGGGTTGAGGGAGTTGAACTGAGGGTGGAGGGGATTGAACCGATGGTGATGGAGATGGAACAGAGGATGGAACTTTAGGTTTTCGTCTCCTACCTCCTTCCCAGTCCCTCGCGCCTTTTAGAATATCTCTGGCACAGGAGAGCACCTCTGCTCTCGAGCAATCCTGTTTCTTCAGTATTGAATCTGTGAAAATAAGAAAGATAAACTTTCTTTAATAAATACGGGGATTGGAAGAATTTTATGGTGATATTCAACGAGTTGCGAAAAAAATTGTTATCCACTATTTTTACCCTCATTACTGAAGGCAAATTCAATTAATCTTTATGTGAAGGATAGTTCTGTATAATACAATATAAATCTTGTCAAGAATTGTAAATGAATGAAAATCACTCTTCAGGATAGAGCCTCTGTTATGCTCCAAGATTTAGCTAAAATTTTCAATTAGTTTGATACGATGCGTCTATGTATAAAATAGTACCAACTATTGGAGTCGCTATAGGATGATCCTTGAAGCTATTCTTGGACTTGACTCTCTTCTCCCCAAGACTAGTGAGCGAAAAACTCATAGCCAAAGATGGCGAGAACAACCTCTTCATAATCATCCTTGTTGTCTCCATTGTGTGTGCCCCAGAGATCTTATCCAATGTAGATTTCTGTTGATGAAATAAATTGATAAAGAGGATTCACAATTACTACACAAAAAAAAATAGAATTATTGTTTTTTAACTTCTCTATCGATTGGTTTCCATGATATTTTCCCTTCCAGCTTTTCTAATCAAAGAAATTAAGTAATGATTATTAATTTTAATACATCTGATTAAAATCAGTGTATAACTAAACGAATAAAAAATATGTTTAAAAAGTAGACATTTTTTTAAAGTAGTAAAAATTTATAATGCATGGGTATAAAATTGTAGTCTAAAATAAAATTGTCTGATAAAAAATAGTTTCCATTTCATAAAAAAATGGTAACGAATCGTCCTGGTAACAAAACGTCCTAGTAACGAAACGTCCGGGTACGAAACGTCCGAATACGAAACGTTCAGGAACGAAACGTCCGGTCACCCTGGTGAATATGTCTACACTTTGAAACATAATATTTATATAGCTAGCATAATAGGGTCACGCAGGTAAATTGCGGCACTTCAATTTTTAATTGCGGCCCTCTCATGAGATTCTTTTAAATTACCTTAAAATGTTGCATAACTATCAAAATAAGCGCAATGCAGGCTATAATTTATTAATTTAAGTTTTTAACGAGTGTTTTGAAGCTATGATGTTTCTGTTGTTAGAGGCCGCAGTTGATTAGGGTGCCGCAATTTACCTACTTCACCCTAGTGATAATACTGATACCTAGTTATTGACTTAGGTACTGTTATTTGACATCTTTCCTTGATTCATTGATTAATAGACACACAAGCATACCTAGGTTTAGGTAGTAGTATCTGGTTACCGAAGTGAATAATTTCTTTTTCTTCTATTCGATTTTTGTTGCTTTGAACCAAAGACCACCTAAAGCTGTTGGATAACCAAGATGGTTATTCCGTTCTGCCTGGAAACTTTAAAAAATGTGTGGAATTCAGTCAAAAAGTGGCAAGATAGTTTTTTGAAGTTCAGCTGATCACCAAGTAAAATATTATGGCTCATAAACTCTCCATTTGTCTTTAATTTGATCATTTGTGCAAATGATCAAATTATCATAAATTTTCTCCAAAATAACATTGTAGCATAGGAGAAAATTAGATATTTTTCGCCATTTGCGATTGAAGGACTCAAAATAATTGTCACAAACTCGCCATAAAAATTGCAAGTTTGGACATTCTTTCTTTATTACCTGGGCTGATCACAATTTCATAACAATATAGGAAAACAAAAAATATAAAGGTCTAATTAAAAAATGAGACAACATATTTTAACAATATATACAGACACAACTACCAGGTTCTCTTCCACTTCTTCACCTTACTGACAGCAAGTTGACAAGCGTAGGTACTGGGACAGACACAACTGTCATAATTAACTGTAACAATAGAAAATGTAATAATTATTATTTTATGGGGTAACTATTATTAACTTTCTGTCTGAGAAAATCTTCGGAGATTAAAGATGGTTCAGTCATAGAAGTTCATATAAGGAATATCGTCAGAAAATCTTCGAAAATTTAAGATGTATCAGCCATAGAAGTTCATATAAGGAATATTATCAGAAAATCTTCGCAGATTTAAGATGGATCAGCTATAGAAGTTCATATAAGGAATATCATAAGAAAATCTTCGAAGATTAAAGATGGTTTAGCCATAGAAGTTCATATAAAGAATAACATCAGAAAATCTTCGAAGATTAAAGATGGTTTAGCCATAGTAGTTCATATAAAGAATAACATCAGAAAATCTTCGAAGATTTAAGATGGATCAGCCATAGAAGTTCATATAAGGAATATTATCAGAAAATCTTCGCAGATTTGAGATGGATCAGCCATAGAAGTTCATATAAGCAATATCATAAGAAAATATTCGAAGATTTAAGATGGATCAGCCATAGAAGTTTAAATAAAGAATAACATCAGAAAATCTTCGCAGATTTAAGATGGATCAGCCATAGAAGTTCATATAAGGAATATCATCAGAAAATCTTCGGAGATTTAAGATGGTTCAGTCATAGAACTTCATATAAGGAATATCATCAGAAAATCTTCGGAGATTTAAGATGGATCAGTCATAGAAGTTTATATAAGGAATATCATCAGAAAATCTTTGAAGATTTAAGATGTTACAACCATTCAAATTCATAGTAGGATTATTATCAGAAAATCTTCGCAGATTTAAGATGTTACAACCATTCAAATTCATAGTAGGATTATTATCAGAAAATTTTCGGAGATATTGGTTGATATAATCTACTATACATCATGGTTGGGAAATATTAGGGTGATTATAGATGATTATAGGATTTTTTGCCAATGGATGATATTTATCGAATTTTATCTATAATTATGTAAGATCTAGCCCCCCATAATGTCTGTTAACCATAATCTTCTATGTCCCCCCTATAATTTTCTCCCTGGGAAGGTGAAGATATTTTTGAAATATTGAATAGTTTCTTCACGGCCAATAACCTTGACTGGACAAAGCTTGTTGCTGTGTGTACCTGCCATGACTGGATGCAGGTCAGAAATTACAGCTAGAATTGCTGCTATTGCTCCTCACGTGAAATTCACACACTGTTTCATCCTCGGGTATGCCTTGGCAATTAGACTTCTTCCCGATGATCTGAAAGTGACATTAGAAACAGCTGTTCAAATAATTAATTACTTGAAAAGTAGTGCAACAAACAGCAGAGTTTTTAAACAGTTCTGTGAGGATTTAAGTGCTGAACACACTTCACTTCTACTACATGCAGAAGTTTGATGGCTGTCACGAGGAAAATTTTTACATCGCTTCTTAGAATTAAAAGAAGAGATTATTCAATTTTTCAACTCCAAAAATGATTCAAAATCAGTGAAGTTCAGGGATATTATGATCAATGATAACTTTATGGAGAAAGTAGCTTACCTAACAGATTTCTTTGCTGATGCTAATTTTCTCAATCTCTCACTGCTAGGTAAAGGTGCTCTTCTTATCCATGTTTCAGATAAGATAAGCGCATTTAAAATGAAGATGGAGCTGTACTCACGATTAGCTGAGAGTGGTAATTTTAATATGTTTCGTAATTTGACAGAAAGTCTGTCGCGAAATATTGATGACAATTGTACATTCCTCGCTTCTATTAAAGAGCATTTATTCAAAACTGTTGAAGCTATTGATAAATACTATCCTCGTTTGAACGAAAGAAGCACCGACAGATGGAAGAAGAAACTGCCGTTGAAGACACTGATATTGCTGCAAAAATAGAGTACATGACTCTTCGTGAAGATCATCTGAACTCCGAAGATGAATTTCATCATATGTCTCTTCCATCCTTTTGGGTTAAAAAAATACAAAATTACCCTGTACTCTCAGAAAGGGCTATTTTAAATCTGATCCAATTCCCTTCCACATACCTTTGTGAGGCAGCATTTTCAAACATGGTATCAACTAAAACCAAATACAGAAATAGATTGCTGCTTGAGAATGATTTGAGATGCTCCCTATCTGCTGCAACACCTCGATTTGCTGTACTAGCCACTAAGAAACAGCAGCATTCTTCACATTAATTACTGCTGGGTACTACTTGTTTCAATGTTATTAGATATAAAAAGTTTTTAATAAGTTTTATAATGTTGTTATTTCCTATTTCAATTAAAATAAGACCGAGTAAATATCATTGTGTACAATTATATTATCGTGGAAAAAAAATTGTGAATATAGTAATTTAAAGGTCCTTTTTCTTCTTTATATAGTAAAAGAAAAAGATGTTATTTAATATTTAGTAAAATATAAATATTTACATAACAAAAGATACCATAACTAAAGATACCAATTATAAGAGTTGGTAGAAATTAAATTGAATAGTTTTGCTATAAACTTTACAATTAAATTAAGAGTAATTCAGGCTATATTAAGTTTATTTGATATTTATCAAGTAGCTATTTGATTCTACTTCGTTTTGATCAGTACGTATACCAAATTAATATTTGAAATTCAAAATCAAAGAATTTACTTAAACTAGAAGATAGTTACGACAGTCTGATATGTAATTCTGGTACATCAACAAGTTTGTTTTCGAATTAAATTTTACTATTAAATTATAATTAATGCGTGACCGGAAAATTCGTTCACGGAAAATTCGTCCATTAAACTAAAATAATTAATTTAAATCTAACAAAATGTTATGATAAATGTTTTGTTATAAAGTAATATAATGTATGTAGGTGATGTACATAGTTAATGTACTTTGTTGTATTCATTATAAAGTTTGTTGTATTTAAAAATTCATGATTGTTTAATGAAACATTAAGATTGGTAGACATATAATATAATAATTTTATTAATTTAATTTAAGATAAAATGTTTGGTGCTTTAGTGTTCATATAACACCTGAAGATGATGCTGGCGTTAATGAAAATTTATGCAAGGAAGCCAATTGAATTTTGTAACTACTTTAAAGCTACGTACATTGGAATAAAACAGGGAAGACGAAACTAACGCAATAACCCGTTATATCCAATTGCATTTTGGAATGGTTAAGAAAAAGTATCCTAATATTTGGTAGAAGAGTTAACCCAAACTAAAAGAATTCAAACAAAGGCAAATGTCACATACGTATAATCCCAAATATCGAAACATTGTCGAACAAGTATAAAGCTAGTATTGCAATACACTATGAATTAAGCAGAATTTCTTTTGACAAAAATTGCATTGCTGAAAATGTCCAGCTATTCAATTCAAATATTTGATTACGCTTTTTTTTTTCTTTTAATTTATACATAACATAATATATTAGCTACTTAGAATATATCTTTCATCAACAGTTATAACAAACAGTTTGAATGGTGGGAATTGTCCGGACACGCTTTTTACATGTAATACAGGGTCTTTTTACATGTAATACAGGGTCTTTTTACATGTAATACAGGGTCTTTTTACATGTAATACAGGGTCTTTTTACATGTAATACAGGGTCTTTTTACATGTAATACAGGGTCTTTTTACATGTAATACAGGGTCTTTTTACATGTAATACAGGGTCTTTTTACATGTAATACAGGGTCTTTTTACATGTAATACAGGGTCTTTTTACATGTAATACAGGGTCTTTTTACATGTAATACAGGGTCTTTTTACATGTAATACAGGGTCTTTTTGCAGGTAATACAGGGTACTTTTACATGTAATACAGGGTACTTTTACTTGTAATACAGGGTACTTTTACATGTAATACAGGGTATTTTTACATGTAATACAGGGTACTTTTACATGTAATACAGGGTACTTTTACATGTAATACAGGGTACTTTTACATGTAATACAGGGTACTTTTACTTGTAATACAGGGTACTTTTACATGTAATACAGGGTATTTTTACATGTAATACAGGGTACTTTTACATGTAATACAGGATCTTTTTACATGTAATACAAGGTACTTTTACATGTAATACAAGGTACTTTTACATGTAATACAGGGTCTTTTTACAGGTAATACAGGGTATTTTTACATGTAATACAAGGTACTTTTACATGTAATACAGGGTCTTTTTACATGTAATACAGGGTATTTTTACATGTAATACAAGGTACTTTTACATGTAATACAGGGTCTTTTTACATGTAATACAGGGTACTTTTACATGTAATACAGGGTCTTTTTACATGTAATACAAGGTACTTTTACATGTAATACAGGGTCTTTTTACATGTAATACAGGGTCTTTTTACATGTAATACAGGGTCTTTTTACATGTAATACAGGGTCTTTTTACAGGTAATACAGGGTATTTTTACATGTAATACAAGGTACTTTTACATGTAATACAGGGTCTTTTTACATGTAATACAGGGTACTTTTACATGTAATACAGGGTACTTTTACATGTAATACAGGGTACTTTTACTTGTAATACAGGGTACTTTTACATGTAATACAGGGTACTTTTACATGTAATACAGGGTACTTTTACATGTAATACAGGGTACTTTTACATGTAATACAGGGTCTTTTTACATGTAATACAGGATCTTTTTACATGTAATACAAGGTACTTTTACATGTAATACAAGGTACTTTTACATGTAATACAGGGTCTTTTTACAGGTAATACAGGGTATTTTTACAGGTAATACAGGGTCTTTTTACATGTAATACAGGGTACTTTCAAATGTAATACAGGGTCTTTTTACATGTAATACAGGGTCTTTTTACAGGTAATACAGGGTATTTTTACAGGTAATACAGGGTCTTTTTACAGGTAATACAGGGTACTTTTACATGTAATACAGAGTATTTTTACATGTAATACAGGGTACTTTTACATGTAATACAGGGTCTTTTTACAGGTAATACAGGGTATTTTTACATGTAATACAAGGTACTTTTACATGTATACAGGGTCTTTTTACATGTAATACAGGGTACTTTTACATGTAATACAGGGTACTTTTACATGTAATACAGGGTACTTTTACTTGTAATACAGGGTACTTTTACATGTAATACAGGGTATTTTTACATGTAATACAGGGTCTTTTTACATGTAATACAGGGTACTTTTTACATGTAATACAGGGTCTTTTTACATGTAATACAGGATCTTTTTACATGTAATACAAGGTACTTTTACATGTAATACAAGGTACTTTTACATGTAATACAGGGTCTTTTTACAGGTAATACAGGTATTTTTACAGGTAATACAGGGTCTTTTACATGTAATACAGGGTACTTTCAAATGTAATACAGGGTCTTTTTACATGTAATACAGGGTCTTTTTACAGGTAATACAGGGTATTTTTACAGGTAATACAGGGTCTTTTTACAGGTAATACAGGGTACTTTTACATGTAATACAGGGTCTTTTTACATGTAATACAGGGTTACTTTTACATGTAATACAGGGTCTTTTTACATGTAATACAGGG
>CANNZV010007139.1:0-11351 GCA_947561585.1 Caprella mutica | reverse complement strand
ATTAAAAAATCATGAAGTGTGCAGTGCAACAAACTAGCGAGTACAATAAACTACATAACGGTCACTTATGTTGAGAGTTTCGAAGTAATCTTCATTTATATATGTTTAGATTCATTTATATGTCCCATACTCTTTATTTATATCAATATTTTCTTTACGAAAACCCGTCGATGAAAAACCTATTTCGACGAATCGCCGTCACATCATGTGTCTACCTACCTCTCTAAGTTCAAACGGTTCGATCATAGCGATTAATTCATCACCTGATTTTATTATCAAAAACCTAATTAAAGTCATATTTAGGCCCAATTAAAGTCATATTTAGGCCTAATTAAAGTTTTAGTTCTAAGTTAGTTCTCAAATTCACACCACCTGATTTTCCTAAGAACTTCCGAACTTCTCGATATTTTAATTGAATTTCAAAGATGTTCTAGAAGTGCTTGATTATCAGTCGCAGAAACTCTAATTCGCTTATTCACCTATTTTTAGATTAAAAGAATCGGAGCTAACTTTGTTTCTATTTTTGAATATTATTGTTTCGAATGGTGAACATTTGAATTATATGGTTATACTATAGTTTGAATTATAGTGAACTTTGTAATTTGAATTATACAGTTACATCAGGATATAGTAATATAAAGGGTATGGTAACTAGCAGATGACGTAAAACTATGACGTCACATGTTTTGTTTGTGACCCAGCGGCTCATAATACCTCGTATTTGCATGTTAATATCGAGAAGTTGAAAGTCAATTGTAGGTGTTTCGTGTGATATATAGTAAAACTAGCGATTGATCCTAGAATTTAAATATCACCCCCATAAACAGTTTGCTTGTTTTTATTTAATAGTGACTAAGTAGGTAGGTAGTCCCATGTTTCAAAGTGTGGACGGAGTCGCCAGTTAAGAGACTTTCCAAGAAGAAAATTTAATTAAAATCTCACTGTGAACTTTGGAGGATTGATATAAGATGTTAAACATGCAAATAACAATATATTGTTATTCACCTGAATGTATATTATATGTTTTACAATAAGTAAGTTAAATGTTCAAATCTGTCCAACCTTTTCTAGCCCCAGTTCTATAGCTTTTATTGGTCCTTAGACCCAAAAAGTTTTATCTGTGGATATACTATTATCATTGAAACAATTAAAAGCAAAAAATCAAACTATTATGATTAAAGATGAAGTAGTTATTACCCAAAAAGTATATTATTTACGTGGCAATTAATGCAATTTAATATTTTCTGGGTCACAACGCGGTCACGTCAAATAATCATGTGATTTCAATCAGCTGATAACCATACTCTATATAGTTATTACTTTACAGTTTGAATTATAGAATAGCTTTATAATTTGAATTATATGGTTGTATTATAAATTTAATTCTAGCGTGGCTTTATAATAAGAAAATAAATCATTAAAAAAATCAACTAGATACATAAACCAACATAGGTACTACTAGGTAACATTATTTATAATTTTCATTAGGTAATAGTAACGTTACCATTCTCTGACCATAATAATTACCACTGTTAAAAAAGATCACACGACTCTCCAAAAAGTTTCAACTCTCTCATGAGTTTTATTTTGAAAAGCTTGCACTACAGGACGCACAAAGTTGGTAGGTAGTTAGACTGAATAGGAGTGAGTCCTTTTGGCAGGCTAGTTACTCAGCTAATTGCTCATTAGCTCAGTCTGAAGTGCTCATAATGTGGCTAATGAGCTTCTCACTGCTCACTTTCAAAATCTGACTCACTAGTTTTATTCAATAGTTCATAACGTTGTTTTAGGAGAAGATAGACGCCATCTAGCGGACACTGGGAGTGGTTAATTACTTTGTCACCTGATTACTAAAACACGGAAATGGAATTCTTTACCTTTTGATAAAGATAATTAATATTATATATGTTAGAAAACACTGTTAAATTGAATTATATCATTGTTTACAGAAAATACGTACAATTTATTAGTATGTTTTCATTTACTTATTTTATCTAATCATTTTTTCTTTTTTATTTAAAAATATTGTTTTTTTAATCAATAAAATAATAAAAATTAAATATTATATATATATTTATATCTATATTACTGATAATTTGAATTATTTCACTTAGACAAATAAGAAAACCATATCTAGGTTATCGATACATTGAACTCTATTTCAATACGTTTATATCTTCATGGATACAATAACAATTATTGTAATGCAGAATATTTAAACTATTTTAACGTCCATTGTAGTTTTTACTATAATAATATTATTGATGGTTTTGTATGTATATAGGGTATTTGTATTTAATAAACATAACTGAAAGTCCAAACATAGTATTGTATGTACCGTCAGAGAAAATAGTATAGGTTATGATTATTTGATAGTTACTAATTTCACGAAGAAACTTTACTAATTGTAATGTTTGTAGATATTTTAAAATTGGTCTGGGTACACGATGACAAATTTGTAAGATTTGAAAATAATAGAAAATTAGAAAAATGTCATTTGTGAAATTAACATCGTGTGATGATGCTAATTTTATTGAAATTTTATCATATTGAATTTTTTTTAGAAAATTAATGGATCTTTCAAGCAGAATAATAAAAAAATTATTCACTATACAGGCTACTTCCATACTCAGGACTCTGTATATTGTAAAATATTAGGAAAATTTCTTAGAGATTTATAGAAAATATTTAATATTAAAGAGATGAACATCAATAAATAGATTGTGTCAAAGAAAAAAATACGATTCCATAACAATTTCATATTATCGGTCATAATAAAAATAAAAGATATAAATAATACAGAGAATAAAGAATTCTAACTACACAGCTACACAGAGGCCATAAATCCACACATCCTAACTACACAGCTACACAAAGGCCATAAATCCACACATGCTAACTACACAGCTACACAGAGGCCATAAATCCACACATGCTAACTACACAGCTACACACAGGCCATAAATCCACACATCCTAACTACACAGCTACACAGAGGCCATAAATCCACACATCCTAACTACACAGCTACACAGAGGCCATAAATCCACACATGCTAACTACACAGCTACACACAGGCCATAAATCCACACATCCTAACTACACAGCTACACAGAGGCCATAAATCCACACATCCTAACTACACAGCTACACAGAGGCCATAAATCCACACATCCTAACTACACAGCTACACAGAGGCCATAAATCCACACATGCTAACTACACAGCTACACACAGGCCATAAATCCACACATCCTATCTACACAGCTACACAGAGGCCATAAATCCACACATCCTAACTACACAGCTACACAGAAGCCATAAATCCACACATGCTAACTACACAGCTACACACAGGCCATAAATCCACACATCCTATCTACACAGCTACACAGAGGCCATAAATCCACACATGCTAACTACACAGCTACACAGAGGCCATAAATCCACACATCCTAACTACACAGCTACACAGAGGCCATAAATCCACACATGCTAACTACACAGCTACACAGAGGCCATAAATCCACACATGCTAACTACACAGCTACACACAGGCCATAAATCCACACATCCTAACTACACAGCTACACACAGGCCATAAATCCACACATCTCTGTGAATAAAGTGCCTAACTACATAAGGTTTAACTCCATAAATCCACGGCTGTCACTCTCCACTATAGCAGTTACCTTTTTATCTCACAGGGCCATTATTGCACAGACTTTGTCTTGAAGAAGAGAGAAGCTAGGGGGTAAGTTGCGAATTATTGGTCGGTTCCACATCTTCGGTCACATAAGAAAATATATTAATATTCTTATTTCATCTTAGTTGGTATCCAAGATACCTGCAGGTATCAAGGATGCCAATAGTAATCCCTGATACCTCTAACTACAGGGTAAACAAGTTGATGGTGTGAAGAAAGGCTGTGAGTGTTAGTCTTGGTATCTCCTGCAAATTCCCGCCTAATTCCCAATCTAATTCCATGTTTAAGCCTCCGCACTTTTAATGCATAGTCAAGTGAGGGATTTTGGGGCAAGCGGTTAAACCTAAATGTCGGAAATGAGCTAAAATAGTCACAATTTAAAGTAACGATGTGACAGATGATGTATAGTAAAGCTCCTCTATAGTGAACTACTATATAGTGAACTCCTCTACAGTGAACTCCTCTATAGTGAACTCCTCTATAGTGAACTCCTCTATAGTGAACTCCTCTATAGTGAACTCCTCTATAGTGAACTCCTCTATAGTGAACTCCTCTATAGTGAACTCCTCTATAGTGAACTCCTCTATAGTGAACTCCTCTATAGTGAACTCCTCTATAGTGAACTCCTCTATAGTGAACTCCTCTATAGTGAACTCCTCTATAGTGAACTCCTCTATAGTGAACTCCTCTATAGTGAACTCCTCTATAGTGAACTCCTCTATAGTGAACTCCTCTATAGTGAACTCCTCTATAGTGAACTCCTCTATAGTGAACTCTTCTATAGTGAACTGCTCTATAGTGAACTCCTCTATAGTGAACTCCTCTATAGTGAACTCCTCTATAGTGAACTCCTCTATAGTGAACTCTTCTATAGTGAACTCCTCTATAGTGAACTCCTCTATAGTGAACTCCTCTATAGTGAACTCCTCTATAGTGAACTCCTCTATAGTGAACTACTTTATAGTAAACTCCTCTATAGTGAACTCCTCTATGGTGAACTCCTCTATAGTGAACTCCTCTATAGTGAACTACTCTATAGTAAACTCCTCTATAGTGAACTCCTCTATAGTGAACTCCTCTATAGTGAACTCCTCTATAGTGAACTCCTCTATAGTGAACTCCTCTATAGTGAACTCCTCTATAGTGAACTCCTCTATAGTGAAGACAGAAAAGTGCTGATAGAAGACAGCAAAGTGCTGATAGAGGACAGCAAAGTGCTGATTGAGTACAGCAAAGTGCTGATAGAGTACAGCAAAGTGCTGATAGAGGACAGCAAAGTGCTGATAGAGGACAGCAAAGTGCTGATAGAGTACAGAAAAGTGCTGATAGAGTACAGCAAAGTGCTGATAGAGGACAGCAAAGTGCTGATAGAGGACAGCAAAGTGCTGATAGAGGACAGCGAAGTGCTGATAGAGGACAGCAAAGTGCTGATAGAGGACAGCAAAGTGCTGATAGAGGACAGCAAAGTGCTGATAGAGGACAGCAAAGTGCTGATAGAGGACAGCAAAGTGCTGATAGAGTACAGCAAAGTGCTGATAGAGGACAGCAAAGTGCTGATAGAGGACAGCAAAGTGCTGATAGAGGACAGCAAAGTGCTGATAGAGGACAGCAAAGTGCTGATAGAGTACAGCAAAGTGCTGATAGAGGACAGCAAAGTGCTGATAGAGGACAGCAAAGTGCTGATAGAGGACAGCAAAGTGCTGATAGAGGACAACAAAGTGCTGATAGAGGACAGCAAAGTGCTGATAGAGGACAGCAAAGTGCTGATAGAGGACAGCAAAGTGCTGATAGAGGACAGCAAAGTGCTGATAGAAGACAGCAAAGTGCTGATAGAGGACAGCAAAGTGCTGATAGAGGACAGCAAAGTGCTGATACGGCTTCAAAGTAACTAATGCAATAAAGTTCAAATCGAATTTCATGGTGTTTTTCAAGCTTCATTGGCCAGGTCATTCTCTTTCGGTCTCTTGATGACTCAGCAAAAAATTCTGATCGGATTTCAGTCGTGACCAGTAATGAAATATTCAACTTTTATGACATGAATTTAACATTTTGTCCGGGAGCTTCGACATTATATATATATATATATATTTAAGGTTGTAGATCTTCATGATATATGTGTGTCAAATTTCATCAACTGTAACAGAATTGGAATTATTTCCTTGAATAATTTAAATATGATAAATAATTTAAATATGATGATATCAATATGCATTAAATGAAAAATTTGTTATATAACTCTAATTATTCGATCAAAATTTTGGTCGATTTAGTTATAGAATTTCATCAATAGTGAATTTTATTTTAATTATTATTCCTCATGATCAAATTATCGTTGAATTTACGTTCATGTAATAAGTTTTCATGCGTCATAGACCACTTTACGTTCATGTAATAAGTTTTAATGCCTCACGGGACACATTACGTTCATGTAGTAAGTTTTAATGCCTCACGGGGCACATTACGTTCAGGTAATAAGTTTTAATGCCTCACGGGGCACATTACGTTCATGTAGTAAGTTTTAATGCCTCACGGGACACATTACGTTCAGGTAATAAGTTTTAATGCCTCACGGGACACATTACGTTCATGTTATAAGTTTTAATGCCTCACGGGGCACATTACGTTCAGGTAATAAGTTTTAATGCCTCACGGGGCACATTACGTTCAGGTAACAAGTTTTTTATTCTTCACTAGAGATTTCACATTGAATTTGCGTTCACAGAGAGAGCTTTTCCACGCCTGACCTAATCAAAGTCAGCATAAATCCTAAAATAGTATTCTATTGTGCCTAGATTTGCAGAGCGGGGCATTTCAAATCAGCCGACAGGCTTTTGTAGACACAAGCAACTTGTCAGTCTCCATCGATCTATTTTCACAATTCATTAGAGAATATGTAAAATGGGGGCATGCATTTTATAGGCAGAATGTACCCTTCAATGGAATGTCGAAATGTTTTGTATTTAGAATAAGCTATAGAGATTGGCTGAACGGTCGGTCCATTGTAGTTTTGTAGAGAATAATCATTGTCATCTATTGTTATTCTTGAAATATATTGACAGTTGTGCATTCAGATCTAGAAAGTACCTATCAGATAGAAAAATGTGTATGAGAATCATGCACTGCATGCATATTAAGAAAGGTTTTACATGCATACTGTTGAATGCATGGTATCATTAATCGCTCCCCTGTTATAGTTATGAGTTGAATTAAATTACATTCCAAATAATAAGAGCTTTATCCACTAGCTTGTTGTACTGCACACTTCATGAATGTTGAATGACCTGTCGGGGTAGTTTGGGATCGACACGCCCCCCGATACTCTCATTGGTCAGTCTCCGTAGCCAATCAATGAGTTAGAAACCTTAAGAACATTAACCTAAAAAACTTATTCGCATGCAACATTATTTCATAACTATATTCTTAGTGGTAGTAATCCTTTAATTTCTAACCTTACAGGTACCATATCCTTTGATATTAGGTTATTTTACAGTAAAATACAATCAATATTTACAGTAATCGAAAATAATCGATAATGGTAAAAATTTCCCACTTGGTAAACGAGTCATAAATATTTTCTGATTATATCACAGACTAGATTCTCGTAATTTATTAATTCGCAGCAGTTATAGGTAACACTGCTGATTAATGTGAGAGACATGCTATCGATAGATGTGGTAGAAAAAGCCTAATTGCTACACGTAATTAATGTAACATTGGAAATTATTCCATCAAGAACATGGGAGAAATTATGGAAAGAAGTTATAGTGGGCCATCGATGATTAAGAGGGGAGATAGGATATTAAATCTACCCTGGCCCACCTTAACCTTCTAACTATAGTTATGATGAGGTAAATTTATAATAAAACTTATTATAGATTATTTCCGTTGTTTTTATAATTGAATAATTTAAATTTTTCTTTACATTTATGTTTTTTTTTTTTTGAAGTCTTGAAATTTTATAATCAAAATTTATAATCATCTTAGTGTGAAAATCTCTGTACTTCCGTTCTACCTAAATAATCATAATTAAAAAGAAGTGAGACACGTATATCGAGTCGTCAAAATAATATCTATCGATATTCACTGAGGAGCTTTTCTGCATCCATGAGCATTGTCACTGACTGGTGGTAGGTGACTTTGTTCATGGAGTCACTTTCCTTTCTGTCTTCTTTTCCCCATGTAAATAAAATTCTTTTGAAGCCATTGATATGGTTTATTGGTTCCGAAACAGAAGTTTAACCTCAAATAATTATTTAATTAATTAATCAATTACTTGTTTTACAAGAAGGATACTAATCAGGAAAATTTAATTAAATTATATCAAAATTACAAATAAATTAATTTGGTCCATCAAAACATAGCAAAAATAACTAGGGTTGTTACAATATGCTTTTAAACTCATATTATTTTTAGAATATCACAGAAATACTATATACTGCTGGTGTAGAACAACCATTCAATACTCTTTAATTTTCCTTTACTATTTTCAGGATCTATGATTTTAAAAGCATATTGTCACAACCCTCACTAATTAGATTCAAATTAGTCTCCATTGCAGTGTGACTGCTTATACTTACCCCCCCCCCTCCGTTCCTGTAATGAATTCCCCTCCCCCATACCCCAGGGGGGAGGGGGCGGTAATCCCCCAATTCTGTCGCCTCACACAGCTCCAAATTTTTATCACAATCTCGCATGCTATTCCCAAGCTTTGTTCAGCAGCTTCAACTCATTAACTGATTACAAGTTATACTTTGAAGACGTCCTCTGAATGGCACAAAAGAGGTTATACGGTAGAGTATTAATCCTCTATAGTGAACTCCTCTATAGTGAACTCCTCTATAGTGAACTCCTCTATAGTGAACTCCTCTATAGTGAACTCCTCTATAGTGAACTCCTCTATAGTGAACTCCTCTATAGTGAATGTAGAGTACTGAGAAGGAAGTAGCGTCTATAGTGTTCAAATTTTCTTTAGTCTGCCATGAAACGGCCATTAGTTTTAGAAAACTGATGGTCATTTATGGCAGACTGAAGGAAATTTGTTCACTATACGGGATAGTTATCTTATTCAATAGCCTTTATTCACTGGAGAGGAGTTTTACTGTACTACTTATGCTATCGACTTCAATAAATAAAATTATTTTAGATCACTTCTTATAGAATGGTTTAGTGGTCTTCGATTCCCTAACAGAGAATCAAAAGCTTTATTTTAATAACCATTTAACTCATAACTCTCAAACAGCATTTTGTTCGTAAATAATATATACTATTTGATAATTTGAGCTCATGTAAGTTATCTAATTTTGAGTTTATACTGCGGAACTCTGCAATCTCATGAAGTTAGTTTGGCTTTGCAGGTCCCTACAGAAGGACCATTTGGACCATCCTAATGCTCTTCCTCCTCCAAATGAATCCGAGGAGCCTCTAGTAGACATAAAAAGCAGATGCGAAGGCTTGCTCTTAGAGTTTATTATGCTTTGAAGGTCTATCAGCCAGCTCTCGGTCATGAATATTTCAATTTACCTCTCGTATAAAGTTTATTTAATTTGAGAAAATGGAGTAGGTATACGCGGGTGAAATCATGTGTAGTGAATGTATCAGATACATGTACACTATACAGGTATACGCGGGTGAAATCATGTCAAAAGATACATCCTAGGCTCCTTTAGTAACTTTAACAAATATAAGAGACCTAATGATGTCCTTTGCTAATTCCTAATTATTGCAACGGATATGGTAAGAAAACTCGGGAAACTTTGCCGCTGATCTTGAAAATACAGAAAGTTTTAGCCTCTATTTTAGAGATGTCTTCTTGGAACTTTTTTCCATTTTGATAAGTTTGAAAGAACGTTGGAATTGAATACAAAAGTTATTTAGCTAACTATTTATTGGAAGATGTTCATGTTTAGTTCCTTGAGATTTTTATTTGTATTAACGAACTTGAGAACCAAGGTTACGAGTACAGTATTCCTCGTTAATGATATCCTGTATAGTGTATGTAGTGTCTTGGGAAAGGAAGTAGCCTCTATAGTGAACAAATTTTCTTTAGTCTTTAGTCACTTATTTTCTAAAACTAATGGTGTCTGTTTTCTCTGATAGTACATCATCACAGTGACTCTTTTCTCTGATAGTACATCATCACAGTGACTCTTTTCTCTGATAGTACATCATCACAGTGACTCTTTTCTCTGATAGTACATCATCACAGTGACTCTTTTCTCTGATAGTACATCATCACAGTGACTCTTTTCTCTGATAGTACATCATCACAGTGACTCTTTTCTCTGATAGTACATCATCACAGTGACTCTTTTCTCTGATAGTACATCATCACAGTGACTCTTTTCTCTGATAGTACATCATCACACTGACTCTTTTCTCTGATAGTACATCATCACAGTGACTCTTTTCTCTGATAGTACATCATCACAGTGACTCTTTTCTCTGATAGTACATCATCACAGTGACTCTTTTCTCTGATAGTACATCATCACAGTGACTCTTTTCTCTGGTAGTACATCATCACAGTGACTCTTTTCTCTGATAGTACATCATCACAGTGACTCTTTTCTCTGATAGTACATCATCACAGTGACTCTTTTCTCTGATAGTACATCATCACAGTGACTCTTTTCTCTGATAGTACATCATCACAGTGACTCTTTTCTCTGATAGTACATCATCACAGTGACTCTTTTCTCTGATAGTACATCATCACACTGACTCTTTTCTCTGATAGTACATCATCACAGTGACTCTTTTCTCTGATAGTACATCATCACAGTGACTCTTTTCTCTGATAGTACATCATCACAGTGACTCTTTTCTCTGATAGTACATCATCACAGTGACTCTTTTCTCTGGTAGTACATCATCACAGTGACTCTTTTCTCTGATAGTACATCATCACAGTGACTCTTTTCTCTGATAGTACATCATCACAGTGACTCTTTTCTCTGATAGTACATCATCACAGTGACTCTTTTCTCTGATAGTACATCATCACAGTAACTCTTTTCTCTGATAGTACATCATCACAGTGACTCTTTTCTCTGATAGTACATCATCACACTGACTCTTTTCTCTGATAGTACATCATCACAGTGACTCTTTTCTCTGATAGTACATCATCACAGTGACTCTTTTCTCTGGTAGTACATCATCACAGTGACTCTTTTCTCTGATAGTACATCATCACAGTGACTCTTTTCTCTGATAGTACATCATCACAGTGACTCTTTTCTCTGATAGTACATCATCACAGTGACTCTTTTCTCTGATAGTACATCATCACAGTGACTCTTTTCTCTGATAGTACATCATCACAGTGACTCTTTTCTCTGATAGTACATCATCACAGTGACTCTTTTCTCTGATAGTACATCATCACAGTGACTCTTTTCTCTGGTAGTACATCATCACAGTGACTCTTTTCTCTGATAGTACATCATCACAGTGACTCTTTTCTCTGATAGTACATCATCACAGTGACTCTTTTCTCTGATAGTACATCATCACAGTGACTCTTTTCTCTGATAGTACATCATCACAGTGACTCTTTTCTCTGATAGTACATCATCACAGTGACTCTTTTCTCTGATAGTACATCATCACACTGACTCTTTTCTCTGATAGTACATCATCACAG
>CANNZV010007138.1:0-11364 GCA_947561585.1 Caprella mutica | reverse complement strand
GTCCTTCTTCTTTCGAGCACTTTGATACAATCATGTCGTTCATGAAGTGCAAGCCAAGGCAACAGTGCGCAAATACCAAAGAAAATACTGGGGCTTTGTGAATCACTGGTTAAGTGAAAATTGACTCCCAAACAGGGTACCACTGACATCAAAATAAATGAAAGAAGAGGAACCAATGGTTAAGGCTAAGAAGCTAAGAATGCTCGAGAAACACCTTATTTGGATTCAACCAGAGCAAATAGGGTAACAAGCACAAAAATGATCAATGATACAATCCACTGATACAGTATGAAGTAGGAGATGACACCAGCCAAAATTCTGAAATCAGAGAGATCAATAACCAGTACGATTCCGACGATGATAAGAATTAGCAATTGGTTGATTCATGGCGCACAAGATATTAAAAAAATGACACACCAAAAGGGCAGTTTTCGACGAATCAAAACTGCCCCCTGAAACCAGGTTTTTCAACCCGAAAGGATCTTGCTCTATCTCTGCTCGATCTCTCTCCCAAAAACGTTGTAACCACTCTAAATCCTACTGTTGGACTTGGGCATTAATTTCTTTAATACTTTCATTACGAATGTCATATCCAGGCGAGTACAATCACCACCAACTGCATAGTTTCCATCTGCAATCTTTCTGCTACATTACATTCTGTTATACAACCAAACTCACTTGGAGAGTAGGATTTTGAAGGAGCAATTAAGTCAGCTTCATCAAATGATGATAGATCAGCTTTAATGATTTCAATTCATCTGTTTCAGAATTTCGCGAGATGTTTTCACTACCCATTCTAAGGAAGTTCGCCAACACGCACCTTTATCATTCTCAAATATGGACCGCCCAACTATATGTTTTTCCCAATTGATCTCCACTAGCGGCACGAATCCATTCTGATCGAAGCGGGAGCCTAAATTTTAATTTCATTTCACATTGGATAAACTATCATACTTTGAAGTCAACCACTTACAAAATAATTCTCGCTCCTTCTTTGAAACATTTACCACTGGATAGTTGTTATATGCAGGATGACTATGATAGTATTTCTCCATTGGATTGAGATACTTAAAATCTGTTCTTTAGTCCAAGCAGAAGAATCAATCTTTGCTATGTTGTACTTCTCATTTCTCCTTTTTGAAGTAAATCAACTAAAAATTCTTGTACTGAATATTGGTGATTTCAGATGAAGACATGTAAAATGACTGAACTGAAAGAGTATCACCATCAACTAAACTATATCCACTTGGAATGAACTCACAAAATCCATCCAGTGTTTTTTGAGCACGCTTCAATCCTGTTTTTTTATTTGGTGCGAAACTCACAAGTATCAGTCCTCCTAGAAGAATTGCGATTAGTTGACTTCTTTTCATGTTTATAGTTTGGTTTGCATCCATAACGAATGGACATGAAATAGTTACGTTTTGCGTATCATATGGTTATAGATAAATGAAAATTGTACCTTCGAAGAAGAGAAAATTGTATGCGTTTTTTATTCCTTTTGTCAGTTGTGCTAGTTGCTGTTTCATGTTCTGAAACTCCAGTGAACATAGAGCGTGGAATCTATTTTTGGGAGAATGACACTCCAGGCCTGACACTGGAAAATTCACGGGCTTGGATCTACTATCCATCGGTAAACTATACGTGAAAATCTTTGAGGTCGATCGAGTAGCTGATGTCAATAAACCAATTGCTAAGTCATCATTGAAATTGAAGGCAAGTGATCTCAAAATCGAAGTGTGATTCCTTGTGTGTTTATCCTAAACAAAGTATTTGTTGAATCTTCTAGAAGTGAATTGGATGACGTTGCAGAAAATCTTGTGCACCTTTCATCAAAATATGTAACGAGAAATTAGCCTCAGAGGAAACGATTAATTGCTCAGAACTCCAGATTGATTGTGATTGGTCAGAGAAGTCTCAAGGGAACTATTTTTATTTTCTACGAGCAGTTAAAGAGCTTTGAAGAAAGATGTGAGCTGCACATTGAGGCTGTATCCTTATAAGTTCAACAAGAAAATGGGAGTTCCTCCATGTGATCGTGCTGTGCTCATGTGTTACAATTGCTCAACCCAATCAAAAATATTCGAAAAAACACTATTCTGGAGCTGGATGAAATGTCTAAGTACCTGGACACAGAAATAGATTATCCAATCCAATTGGATGTTGCTTTGCCTGTTTATTCCTGGATGCAATGTTATGATAGAGATCGTTTCAAAGGGTGATTCATGGTCCAATTGAGAAATACCAAGGCTTATTAAAGCACGATCAAGGATTGTGGTATGCCATGACATCTGACACAGTGATCTCTGATCTTTATGTCAGAAAAGGTGATGCTATAAAGTTGGAACGCGTTTCAAAAAAGAATTGTCAAAAGCAGTTGATCTCATTAAGTCATCAGGTGTACTTAAAAATGACGCTGTGTTTTCGTATTTTCATCTATCCAGTCAAGAACTTAATTTTACAGTTATGAAACGCTCAATTCGTATTCTTCTCGTTTGTCTGATTAGCACGAGTACTTCGCTCGCTTGCAGTTGGTATCCATTTGGAGAAGATGTGCGCTTTTCTCTGATTGATCCTGCACTTTTTGATGATGGAGGAATGTCTCCTATTATTATACTTCATGGAATTATGGGTATGGATTTCAATCCACTCCAGAGAATGATCCAAACATCAACTTGTGGAAGGAATATTTGGGAGGAACGATTGATGAAGCCTCAATCTATGAAGCAGTTTACGAAATAGAAGAGAGGGATGTGAAGTCTGGAAAATCACACAATGCCATGATCCAGTACCTCAGAGAGAATGATCAGGAAGCATTGGACTATATTGCATTTGCAAAAAGTTGTTCAGATTTCAATGAAGGTTATTCTGATTGGGAACCTGATACCAGAGACAAGATTGAGCGCAACCAGAAAGTATTAGAAGCCCTAAAAGCAAGTCAGAACGTAGCCTCTAAAATGATTAAAAAACGCTATCGATTTTTAGCCTTGCGTTTGGCGTTTTACAACAGTGACAAGGAACGAATCAATGCGATTTATCAGAAATCCTTTTCCAAACAACCCACAGATGCTATTGATTACTGGGCGCTGTATTTCAAATCTACAACTGAAGATCCTTCAGCAAAACGGAATTTCCATATGGCTCAGGTGTTTGTAAACGCACCAGGAAAAAGATATGCAGCACTTGTTCGTTTCACAAGAAAAATTCCAATGGATGAGGTGTTGAGTTTGGCAAAAACGAATGCTGAGCGTGCAAATGTTTATGCAATGTATGCTGTTAGAGAAAGAGGCAGAGGCCTTTCAAGCTTGAAAAAAGTACAGGAATTGAACGCGAATCACCCACTCTTAGAATACCTGCTAATTCGTGAAGTGAACAAATTGGAAGATTGGATACTCACTCCAAGATATACGAATTTTGATCCTACAATTGATATCAGAAGTCAAGGCTATGGTGAATCCAATGAATTGATTCAAGAACGCATCAAAGATGATGAAAAATACGCACGAGAAGTAGTCAATTGGATCAGTGAATTGGATGCGAAAAAGAACAAAGGAACTTTCGAATTAGTGGAAGCCTATTTATTGGGGATTTCTGGGCAGCCATTGAAAGGACTTGGACTTCTGAATGGGTTGGGGAAGTATTCCAAGGAAAAAGAGAGAATTGTCGAACAACTTCAAATCATCCTCAAGGTGAGAGCAGGGAAGAATACTGACCTTTCCCGCAAAGAACAGGCTGTTCTCATGAATGCAAATCAACTCAATTACAACATGTTTTTATTCGCAGTTTCTCGCGAGTACGAGTTTCATAAGGAATTTGATATTGCAGCAGGACTTTTCAGTCATGTGAATAAGGAAAATGAGAATTATAATGAGAATGTTTTCTGGAAATCAGGTTCTGGAAAGAATACCTTGGCATTGGATATTTACTATTCCTGGTTTTTATACCTGGACGCAGATTACACTCCTGAGCAAGTACAATCTGTGATAGATTTTGCTGAACAAAAGTTTGCTGAAAGCACTGAATTTGATCACTGGCAACGCAAATATCTTAGAACTGAGGTTGATAAATTGTATGACTTACTGGGAACGAAATACATCCGCCAAAACAATATGAAAGCTGCCATTGCTGCCTTTGAAAATGTAGAGGGAGATTTGTGGGACAAGTACCCTTACAAAACCTACCTCAATGCCAATCCCTTTCATGCTGATTTCTACTCTGGTCATAAACCAAGTAAGCTTGATACTGTGCGATACACCAAATTAGAAATTGCCAAATTGTATCAATCAATCCTTGAAAAAGCTGAGAATCCAAAGACTAAGAATCGTGCTTATTACTATTTCCTCTTGGGGAATTGTGAGTTGAACATGAGTCATCACGGAAATTCTTGGATGATGCGTCGCTACTTTTGGACATCTGCAATGAATCCAAATTACTTGGAAGATGATGATGAATTTTTCAGGGTAAAACGAGCAAAATCATTTTACGAAAAAGTATACGAATTGACTACTGATAGTAAGGTAAAAGCTTTGTGTCTGCGAATGGCTGGAAGATGTGAAAAACACCAATTGCACTTTGATGCTCCAGACTCATGGGATTTTGATTATGACAAACATGGTGGATATACAAGTACTTTAGTTCACGAAATTCATCTTACAAAAAAACTTAAAAAGGACTATCCAGAGGATGCTGCCTTGTTGATGAGTAATTGCTACACTTTCGAGCGCTACTTTGACAGACTGAAAAAGTGATTATTCCAGTGAAATTTCGAAGTCAATGTTCATTGGCTCTGTACGTTTAATTCTGTACAGGATAATTTCATTCGTGCAATAAAAATCAGTTTCTGTGACAGCTAAAGCATCAGCTTCACCAACAATGTGTTGGCCTCAAAGTCATCAATCTCCTTGTACTCTCCAGTTTCAAAGGAATGTGTGAAAACAAAGTATCCAGTAACTCCAATTAGTTCAGATCCTACTATATCATAATCAGCAAGGTTGATGGCAACAATATCTGTCAGTTGGAGAGAATAATCTTCTAACACTTCTGCAGTGCCCATTCCAGTAATGATGTACAATTTCTCATTGATCACTTCAAAGTTGCAATCAAAGTTAGATGAATACTCAATGATTTCATCGTAGAGCACTTTCTTGTTGGTGATGTCAAACACCAAATAGCGTGTTTCCATTTGATCATGTCTGAAGTCCAAAGCAATTTGCTCAGCAGATTCTGGTAATCCAAAAACAGGTTCTTTAGAAGGTTTTTCTGTTTTAGATGGAACTGCATTTGATAGGATATGGAATTGTTGCTTTTTGTGATCGTAGTGAATTGTTTCTACGAATAAATCGAAATCAACTTTAGCATAGGAAATGGCTTCAGCAGAATTCAAATCGTACACATAAATCAATGCATCTTGCTGGTAGGCACGCTCAAAGTGAACAAGGTAATCTTCTGCATCACTCAACTCAAATGTATAGAAGTTTTCACCTTTGATCTCTTTTACAATTTCTCCACTCTCAATGTCACGACAATACATCGTTCCACCTGCCTTAAACCAAATTTTAGAATCGTCTGGAGACAATGCAATTTCACCGAAAGAACTCCCCTCCAAATCTGTTGATTGAATCACTTCCATGGTCTCTTTGTCGTGAACAGTCAGCTTTTTCAATTCTTCGTTGAACACAACAATGATCTTTTCACCAACGCAAATTTTATTGCTGGCAAAAGATCCAAAAGTGAACAGTGAGAGTGTTATTGAGAGGAGTAATAATTTCATAATAATTCCAGTTTGCGTTTTAAATATATGGAAATGTTCTGTTTATCGTTGAGTTTAGTTGACTTCTAACAAGAAAATAACACTTGAACTTAGTATTCAATCTTCCAAAGAAATAATCCATGAGCAGGAACGGAAGTGGATGCTGCTTGACGATCCATGGCTGCTAAAATTTGAGGGATATCATCTGGAGTGAGTTTTCCTAGGCCAACATCAATCAAAGTACCAACAGTTGCTCTAACCATGTTTCTTAAGAAACGATCTGCTGTGATTTCAAAATACAAGGAGTTTTCATCAGTTTGAATCCAGTTAGCAACGCGCACATCACAGATATTGGTTTTAGCATCAGTATGCAGCTTAGATAGAGAAGTGAAGTCTTGTTTCCCCAGGAGATGTTTTGCAGCTTCATTCATTTTTAGAACATCTAAATTTTGATTCAAATACCAACTGGAGCCAGCTTGAAAAGGATCTTTTTTTGAATGAATAAAATAACGATATGTTCGGGAGAGTGCACTGAAACGAGCATGTTGATCCTCAGAAACAGGATAAATCTTGGAAATCGCAATTGATTCGGGCAACATTCGATTCAATTTCAACAAAAAATGATCTGTGTCTTCAATGCTGGGAATGTCAACATGCAAGATGTAATGATGCGCATGAACACCAGTGTCTGTCCTTCCACAACCCACCACTTTAACAGGAGCATTGGAATGCAAGCGACTTAATTTAGACTCAATTTCCTCTTGGATTGAATGTGCATTGGGTTGAATTTGCCAACCATGAAACAGTGCCCCATTGTAAGAAAGCTCGAAGAAATATCGTTGCATGACACAAAGATACAATTAAGAAAAAACTCCCATCAACAATTATTGACTCTGTGCTTCAATAACTGAACGATGGGAGTTAGAACCTAAGTTTAGTTGTATAAATTAGGTCTATTTTCGAATGAATTTCCGCATTCCAACGATCTGATCATCGGAATCGATCAATTGAATAATATAAATTCCACTGGGTAATTTGGTTACAGGAATTTCTGTTACTTGAGAAGCCAAATCAGTTTGGATCATTTCACGACCTACTAAGTCAATAATTCGGGCGTGTAAATTATTTGAGTGATCTTCAAGTTGGATGTTAATTACACCATTTGTTGGATTTGGGTACAATTGAAAATCCATCAATGAAAGATTAGAAACACTTGCATTGCTGTCTAAACTGTCATATACAGCTGTAACTACATCACAAATTGTATCACACACCATTCCTGTAGAATCATAAGCTGTGAGGCAAACCCAGAAATTACCAGTATAATTTGGATAGTAGCTCAGGTCAGTTGTGTTCGTAGATGTTACGAATGATCCAGTTACATAATCAGTGATGGTCCAAGTATAGATACTCGCACCTGTAGAAGTGTTAATCCCAACAATCTCGTTTACATTCGAGTAAATGTTAGCTCCCACTGAACAGCCAGTTCCTCCTGTTGTATCTTGGAAAACGGTAACCTGATAACAAACAGAATCATCGCAAAATCCTCCCACTGAATCTAAAAAGTACGAGTACAAACAAATGTCATACGTTCCTGGACTAGCGTAGGTGTAGGTTGGATTTGTAGCTGACGAATTACCACCATCACCAAAGGACCAATCATTGTAGTTGGTTCCTGTTGAGGTATTTGTTAAGAAAACGGTACTTCCGCTAATAGTCCAAGTAAAGTCTGCGTTGCATGAAGAGCCTCCGGTAGTATCTTGGAAAACTGTTTACCATATAACATGTAGTGTCTGCGCAGAATCCTCCAATTGAGTCTTGATAATATCCAGTCAAGCAGATATTGTACGTTCCTGCACTCGCATAAGTATAGGTTGGATTTATTGCTGTAGAGGTTCCTCCATCCCCAAAGGACCAGTTATAGAAGTTTGTACAGTTGAAGTATTGGTTAATTGAACTGTGCTTCCAGAAACATTCCATGTGAAATCTGCTGAGCATTGTGCATTTAAAACAAAGGTGGATAAGGTAATAATTGATAAAAGGATAATTTTTTTCATAATGTGAGATTTAGTTCTACTTAGATAGATACCTAAGTCTCACAAAACGCTGCATGTCAATCAAAAAAATTAGAAATAAAAACGATATCCTACACGAACACCATATCTTCTGCGCTTGGATACAAAACTCAATGGTGGCAAAGATTGATTTGTTACCCCAAATTGAGCCCATGGTTCAATATATACAGAATGGTGGTCACCAAATCGATGTAAGTACTTGACAGATCCACCAATGGACAACATTGACCTTGTATGATAACCACTACCTGCGTCCACAATAAAATCTGAATCATCTACTAAAAGATAACCTCGATTCTTTCCAGATAAACTGATTCTCCACCAAGTGAGAATTCAAGTATTCCTCGAGGAGAAATAACTTGACTCCAAGAAAATTGGAATGGGAGGGTGAAGATTTTGTAGCTGTTTTGGAGGTTATTCACATAGGAATTAACTGAATCCACAGAGAAAGTATCGATCACATAAGTGGTGTCCATTGTCATGGTGTCTACGGAAAAAGAGAGCGTGTCAAGGAAGTTAAAAGTTTGTATTTCTTCACTATTGTAGGTGTAGTTTTCTTGTAATGCATTGTAGTGAATTCCAGTTTGAAATGAAACGCGATTGGTGAAATGATAGTTCAACCCCAATCGATAATCATAGCTCAATTGATTAGAAGCTGCATTGTTCACCTTTAAGAGTATACTTGGTTCTGTTGAGCTGTTGGATGGAACATTTCTGAACGATGAAATTCCAATGGCTGCCTCAATTGACAAAGACTTCCAAAATGGAATAATCTCAGGAAGAGAATCCTCTTCAAGTGGTCAGTAATTTTTACCATTTGATTGTTTTTCAAAGGCTGAACTGGGTGTGTGTTAATAGTGTTCCGTATTCCACATATGGGTTTGACAAAGCAATACTCAAAGCCTGTGATCGCTCTCCAGTGTTAGTTGTGGACTTGGGTTGTAAATGCGCTTTTCTGATCTTCTGCAGTGTTCTTTTCTTCGTTGAGGCCTAATTCCTTAAGTAAAGTGGAATTATCTCCAGATTGATTGGAATGAGGGTCTATCAGTAGATTCTTTATTTGACACCAGGTGCTTATCATGTTGGTTCCCAGCCCCAGTAGTTATGTTATTTTCTCCTTTGTTCGAATGTATGTTTGTGAGCTTGTGAGAAGTATCTACTTTTCTGTCAGAAGTGTTGTTGAATTCCTGATCGTCTCCTAAAATAGAATTCTGATCTTTTTCCTGTGTACTACTAGTTAATGAATTGGCTGTAGATTTGCGCGAGTTCGCAGCATCCAGATTTTTTTCTCCAGATGTTGATTTTTGAGGAGTAGCTGATGGATTGTTAGTGGTGTACTTTGCAGTAAGTGACTTGTCTGCTTCTTTAGTAGAAGAAAAATAATAGGCACATAAACCAAGCACAGTGCAGATAGAAAGGCCCAAGGCAAACCATAGCAGAAAGCGTTTTCTCTTGCTTGATTTCAATGCAGATGATGTTGAATTCCATACTGCTGGAGGAGGAGTCATTTCAAACCCAGCCAATTTCTCTTTTATGAGACGATCTATGTTATTAGGCTCTTTCGACATATTCCTTGGTTGTTGATTCAATTGCTTGCATAAGTGATTGACGAGCGCGCGTCAATTGTGACCTGGATGCTCCCTCACTAATATTTAGCTCTTTGGCTATTTCTTTATGGCTGTATCCTTCAATGGCATACATGTTAAAAACTAAACGATATCCATTTGGGAGTTCACTGATTTTTTTTAAAATATCTTCAGCATTTAATTCGCTCAATATGCTTTCATCAGTAACGAGTTCAGGAGCATATTCTATATCATGTTGATCCAATTTTTTGAGAGAATTTTCATAATGACGAATGGAAACATTAACTGCAATCTTTCGAATCCAGCCTTCAAATGATCCTTTCCCTTGAAATGTATCCAATTTTACTATACACTCGAATAAATGTTTCTTGAAGAATGTCTTTAGCATCTTCTTCGTTTTTGGCATATCGATAACACACAGGATAGATTTTGCACGCGAATTTATCGTACAGCAGTTTCTGATAACGAGCTTTGCCTTTCTTACATTGCTCGATCAGACGAGTATCACTAATCGTTATCATTTCTAGGTTCTACATCAATAGATACATGCTTTTACGAAAACGCTGCATGTGTATTAAAAAAAGACGAACGAATCATTGAAGTAGTTCGTTGAGGAGATGATAAAACAAAAAAAACACCCAGGCATATTCGCCAGGGTGTTCAATTCCGATGTGGATTATTTTTTAGTTTGAAGGAAATACAAAATTTGTCATGTCAATTTCATAAATATCAAGACTTGATTTAGAACCTACAATCTCATAACCTGAAATAAAGGCTTTTTTTCAATGCTCTTCAGAATACACGAAATGTGTGTCATTGTTAACTGTATTAATTCCTATTCCAAGGTTTACAGGAGTGCCCCATTCACTTCCTTTGTTTTCAACCACATAGATATCCAATCCACCCATTCCTAAATGTCCATTCGAACTGAAGAATAAGTAGCGTCCATCTGGAGTGATGAAAGGTGTAGTCTCACGTCCTTTTGTGTTGATGGTTTCTGGAAGAGGTTTTGCTACTCCCCATGCTTTCCCATTTTTCTCTACTACGTAGATATCTGTTGAGCTCTTTTCACCTTTACGATCTGTAACAAAGTACATTGTGTTACCATCTGCAGTTAGTGTAGCAGAACCTTCAAAGTACGAAGTGTTAATCGTCTTGTTCTTGATGATTTTTGGAGAGTTCCAAGTTCCTTTGTTGTTCTTTTTAATCTCACAGATATCAGAACCTTTTGTTACTTTCTTCTCGCCAGTTGCTGTTGTATTCCATGTGAGGATTCCTGATAATCCATCTGGAGAAACGTAGTTCAAGGCATCAAATCCAGTTGAATTCAATTTTCCAAGATCATTGGTCACATCCAACCATTCTTTCATTTCTGGGTCGTAGGTTGTTCTGTAAGTGTCTTCAAAATAACGCTGATCATCAGGATTCAATGAACCTCCTGTTGTGTTGCTTCTTCTAGAAGTGAAATACATTGATGGAAGGTCACCTAAAAGAACAACATTGTAATCATCATAACCGGAGTTGATCGATCCTTGAAGTCTGGCACGTTTAGGTTTCTCATCAGCCTTGGCCATTTCAGCTAGGGCAAATTCACATTCTGCAATGTGATGATCAACAAGGAGGTCTTTAGCTCTTCTTTTAGAAAGACGATCTTTAGCTTTTTGGAAGTTGATAATGGCTGTATCAATATTCCCCAATCGATGGTAACAAGAACCCAAAATGAAGAATACTTCATCATCTGTTTTTTCATCTCCCATGCGAGTTGAAGCCAATGCATATTTCAATGCATATCCAAAATTATCCATTCTGTAGTGACATTTACTCACCCAATAAGATGCTTTCCAGCTATTAGGGTCTTTCACTGAGGCTTGACGGAATTTAATTAAGGCATCCTTCATGCGGCCTGCAGTGTACAATGTTCTTCCATCCTCAATAAGGATTACTGCTGCAGCTT
>CANNZV010007137.1:0-11372 GCA_947561585.1 Caprella mutica | reverse complement strand
GGGGATGACTTCGGCCTTTCTGCAATTGATTTAGGCTGTCCACCGTGTCCAACAGGACTTAGTTTAGAACGAGTGCTGGCTGGAAATGCCATCTATGCACTAAATCCGAATACCGGTGTTGCTATCGCGAATGCTTCCGCTGTGTACGTTTGGTACCTCCTGGATGAAAACGGAATGTGGCAACCAGTAGCTAGTGTTACTGGATTACCTTATTATTCACCAGCTGTGGAAGGAGTTTATTCTGTAGAGGTGTTTATGATTAGTTCCGATTGTCCTTGTGTAGCAGTAGGAACCCAACAATTTTCAGTCGAAGAGGTTGTAAGTTGTAAAAATTGTTGGGAAGCAGAGAATGAATAGTTTTCTATTGAATTCATGCTACCGTTCGAATATGATGGAACGGTAAAGAAATAACGTGAAACGCTCATTCCTTTTATGGGATGAGCGTTTTTGTTAAATCAATAAATTAATAAGAGTATAACTTTTTTATATGTTACCGAATAATGCCCTTTTTATTTTTATACTTCTTTTTGTCAGTAATCTTGTAGCTGGACAAGTGGTATCCAACACAACGGAGCTAAATAGTGCTATCTCTGCAGCTGTGCCTGGAACAACTATCTTGTTGGCCGATGGTACATGGAACGATGTCTTTATTGAAGTTGATAAAAATGGGACTTCTTCAGCTCCAATTGTAATTACTGCAGAAAATCCTGGCGCAGTGCTTATGACAGGAAATTCACGGGTATATCTGGAAGGCTCTTATTTGACCGTTTCTGGTTTGGTATTTCAAGATCCAGCGAATTTAGTGGTTAATGGGGCTTACATAGAACCCGTGATTGAATTAAAGCAATGTGATCATTGTAAAGTCCTCAACAATAAAATTGATGGATTTAACGGTACTGAAGCGCAAAAATCATTGATATTTAAGTGGGTTCTTGCTGATGGCCAGTACAATGAGATTGCGTTTAATTCCTTTATCGGTAAATATGGAGTGGGAAGTATTATTAATGATAATAGAAATTCTAGCGACCCCGATTACTTAATTATTCACCACAATTACTTTGCAGATAGAACGCCGATTAACGGATTGAATGATGACAATAATCAAGATGCTATACGGATAGGAAATAGTAGCACATCACTGAATGATTCGTTCACAGAAGTATATCAAAACTACTTTTACAATTTTTTCGGAGAAGTGGAAGTAATATCAAATAAAGCTGGTCAAAACAAATACTACAATAATACTTTCAGAGATTATTCAGGAACCTTAACGCTTCGGCACGGTGACAATTGTTCTGTTTATGGCAACTACTTTTTTGCCGAAAATAATACATTCAGTGGAGGTGTCCGTGTCATTGGCGAAGGGCATAAAGTCTACAACAATTACATAGAAGGGGTCAATTCTTTCAAGGATAATGGTTCTCTTTCTAATGGCACAGGAGGGATTAACGTAACGAACGGTCGTCTTAACTCTGCCTTAAATGGGTATTATCAAGTGAAGAATGCTCAAATAATTAATAACACTTTTGTAAACTGTGATTATGCGTTAAGAATAGGAACAATGGTAAGTAGTGATCTTGATCAAGAGCCTGAGAATTTGCTTGTAGCAAATAATATCATGTACAATACTGGGATTAACAGCTATCAAGTAGTAAGTTCTCCTTCTGGCAGCTCCGTTTCTGAAGGGAACCTTACAAGCTTGCCGCTTAGTGATATGACAGATGACGGAATTTTCCATAGACTTACAGATGGAAGTACACCAGTTGGCGCTGGGATTGGGAGCTATTCTTTTCTAACGAAGGATGTTCTGGCAGGGGTGCGCGATGCAAATTTCGATGCAGGCGCAGAAGAGTATGGAGCTAATGGTTCTCATTTACCGTATAAAGCAACAGATGTAGGAGTAATTGTAGGTTTTGAAGCTTCACTTGTTTTTACAGGAGAAGGGGAGATTCCTATCATTGGATCGACTAGTGTTGGGATGCAGATTACTCCAAGTGTTTCCGAATTAAATGCATACAATGATGACAATACGAATTACTGGACTGGAAACCCAAATACGGAGCCAGAAGTCGCTATAACTTTTGATCTAAGCTGCCCGCATGAATTAACGGAGATTGGAATTAATTTTTGGAAAGCGGATGAAAGAACAACTACTTTTTCAATTGCTATTTCTAATATTCCTGAAGGGCCTTTTACAACAGTGCTTGATTCTGCAGTTAGCGCAGCATCAGGTGTAACTGTAAATACAGAACAGTTATTCGATTTAAATGGCGTAATTGGCCGCTATGTGAAGTTCATAGGAATAGGCAATAGTTCAAGCACGAATTGGACAAGTATTGCTAACGTCAATATTTACGGGGAACTTGATTGTCATAGTTCTATTAATGGTCCTTTTGAATTTCAGCCCATTTTATTTTTGGAAGGGGCGTATGGAGTGGGCGGTACAATGACAAGTGAATTAATTTCGGAAATTCCGTTGAGTCAATCCTATTTCATGAGTCCCTACAACTATGCTGGAACAGAAACACTTTCCAGTATTCCGACGGACATGGTTGATTGGGTTTTAGTGGAAGCCCGAAGCGGAACGCCAAATTTGAATGGTAGCCGTGGAACTGTAACTGTCGAAACAAAAGCAGGAGTTTTGTTGGCTGATGGAACAGTGCAGGGAGTTGATGGCAATCCTCTGGCTTTTGCTAACATCAACAATGGGCTGCCGTATTACTTTTGTATTCGCCATAGAAATCATTTGGATGTCCTTACGGCCACCGCTATTTTGGCTAGTCCCAATATGTCCTTTGATTTCACAGCTAGCGCCAGCCAAGCCTTGGGAAGTGATCAATTGAAAATTGCCTCAGATGGTATTGCTGTTTTATTTGCAGGAGATTTCAATCAGGATGGTGTTATTCAGACTACAGATTTTGATCAGTGGAAATCTGATCCGGCTGTTATAGACGCGTATAAAGCGACCGACGCCAATCTGGATGGTGCCGTTCAAACAACCGATTTTGATTTTTGGACTGCCAATAAAGCAAAAATTGGAGTTGTGGAAATTGGTTTTTGAATTGTTGTAGTAATCAAATTGTCCCTCTTGTTAAAATACTACCTTAATAGTGCATACATTGGAGAACTGCTTTAATGAGATCGATGTAGTTCAAAAATTATGCACATAGGAGAGCACTTGTATTCTTTCGGTTATGACAATACAGAAAGTGAGCTATGTAAGCTCGAATCGAGATGCCTTTTTGATAAAGAAGAAAAGAATAGAATTCTTTTATCCGATATTAAGGTAGCGCCTTCCAGTAGCGCATTTATTAAGAACAGAATTGATGTCTGTTCTTTTTCTGAGGATTACTCTACGCTAATTAGTGCAATCAAGGAGGCGGCAATTTGTGTGGAAGGTTTTAAGGTCGAATATTTGGTTTTTGAGGGTGATACAACGGAGTATCCGAAGAGGCTAGAAAAACTAAAGGATATTGGCTTCAGTATTGAAGGAATACCTAATTATTATAGCCCAACTATCACCTATGCTTTAGGGTATTATGAAGGACTTTGGTGTTTTGGAGTACTGGTTAAGGATGATTTCAATTGGTACAAACACAAGAAAAAGCCGCATTCTTACAGTAATTCAATCGGAATAAATGTCGCTAAGTCTCTTGTCAATATTGCAGCCCAAGGAAATAAAGAAATAAAGTTGCTAGATGCTTGTTGTGGTGTTGGCACAATAATGCTCGAAGCCTGTTTTGCTGGAAACAAAATCGAAGGCTGTGATATTAATTGGAAAGTATGTAGGGGTGCGCGAGAAAATCTTGCTCATTTTAATTACAGCGCTAGTGTCTATCGATCTGATATAAACGACATCAGCAAAAGATATGATGTTGGTATTATTGACTTGCCCTATAATTTATTTAGCAGTGCATCTGAAAGTGATGTTTTACATATTATTGAGTCGACTGCGGAAATTACAGATCGATTAGTGATCGTATCGATCTCCGATATTGGAACAGCAATCGAAAGTACTGGATTTAAGATATTAGATTGCTGCACTGTGAATAAAAAAGGAAAATCGAACTTTGCAAGAAAAATTTGGGTTTGTGAAAAAAGTAGATAGGGGAGTAGTCGGCAGCTTTTTACAGCAGCTCTCTTGTACGGTTAGTCGAGCTATATTTCTATTCCGAATGATGCAAATGCAAAATTATTTAATGTTTTTTGGGTTTTTTTTTTTGTTTCATGCATCGGAAAGGAGACTGGAGAAGGACCTAAAATCAAGATTAAAACAGAGAGCAGTACTGATATTAAAATTAGAACTTTTGCCAATGCTCCTAAGACAATCACCCGTTCAATAATACAAGATAGAAATGGAATTATTTGGTTTGCTACATGGGAAGGCATTATTCGTTACGATGGTAGTTCATTTGAAAATAGTGCAAAGGAACTGAGTTCAGGCCGTTTCTTTTCTATTTTGGAAGACAGAAAAGGCAACCTTTGGTTTGGGTCTATTGATTCTGGTGTTTATTGCTACGATGGGAAAAAATCCAAAACCTGACCACAAAAGATGGACTTGTTAATGATAGGGTATTTTGTATCTATGAGGATAGGGATGGCTTAATTTGGTTCGGTACCCAAGGAGGTTTAAGCTCCTATGACGGGATCGTATTTGAAAATTTCACTACCAATGAAGGACTCCCTAATGGTGAAGTAAATTCTATTGTAGGAGACCGGTCTGGGAAATTGTGGTTGGGAACAAGAGGGACTGCTTGTAAATTTGATGGGCATTCATTTACGAAAATTGTGAACGAAGAGGGCATTAGCTTTGAGAATACTAGGCATATAATAGAGGATAAAGACGGTGCCATTTGGCTTGGTGGCAAAGACGGACTTTGGCGATATGATGACAGCGAATTTGTCCGTTTTTCAGACAGCTTTACTGGATACATTTACCAAGACAGTAAAGGGACTATCTGGACCAGTGCAGAAAGTGCAATCATCCACGGTTGGGCATTATCGAGCTATGAAGGAATCTCGTTAAATACTAAAGAGCAAAAGGTCACAGAAGTTATTGTCGAAGTAGGAATGTTTTTTGGCATCTTGGAGGATTCGGATGGTGCTGTTTGGCTGGGTACTTTGAACGGTGTATACTGCTACGATGGGAGTACTTTCATAAATTTCTCATTTCGCTGATAACATCGTGGCCAACTGAACTCTTTCATTCAGTAATAGCTAAAATGGCTACAGGGTAAGGCTTATCTTCTTTACTTTGCATCATGAGTACTTTCAAAGATTTCAAGATCAAAAAGCAGTTGCTAAGAGCCGTTGCCGATTTAGGCTTTGAAAAGCCAACGCCCATTCAAGAGGAGGCTTATTCTCCCATTCTTGGTGGTTCCGATTTTGTAGGAATTGCTCAAACAGGAACTGGAAAAACAATAGCTTTTTTGCTTCCGATCTTACAGGATTTGAAGTTTTCAGATCAGCTGCAGCCTCGAGTCCTCATTCTGGCTCCTACTAGAGAGTTGGTGATTCAGATTGTGAATGAAATAGACAAACTAACACCCTACATTACAGTACGGGCTTTAGGAGTTTATGGGGGAACCAATAATATTAAACGGCAAAAGGCAGCATTAGCAGAAGGTCAAGATATTATTGTTGGTACTCCTAGAAGACTATATGACCTCGTTCTCGCTCGTTCAGTAAAACTAAATCTTGTCAAAAAGCTGGTGATTGATGAAGTAGATATCATGCTTGATTTTGGATACAGAACTCAATTGAGAAATATCTTTATGCATCTTCCAACTAAGCATCAAAAGATTCTTTTTTCTGCTACAATGACAACTTTTGTTGATGAGCTATTGGAGGATTATCTGGTTAATCCAGTTATGAAGACTATTTCAATAAGTGGTACACCGTTGGACACGATAAACCAAAATTGCTATCAAGTACCCAATTTCTATAGTAAGGTCAATTTGTTAAATCATTTACTAGCAGATGGAGAAGTCTATAACAAAGTATTGATTTTTGTTGCAACTAAAATTAATGCGGATAGGCTAGCTGAAGAGTTAGAATTTGAATCTGAAATCTCTGTGATTCACTCCAGAAAGGAACAAAATCATCGGGTTAAATCCATCGAAAAATTCCAAAACGGAACAAGTAGAATACTAATTGCAACGGATGTAATTGCGAGGGGAATTGACATAAAAAATATTAGTACGGTAATTAGCTTCGATACGCCCTTCTATGCCGAGAATTATATTCACCGCATTGGAAGAACGGGTAGGGCGGAACAACAGGGAGCTTCTATTCTCTTATGGAATGAGAAAGAAAGGGAATTAAAGGGGGAGATTGAAAGCCTGATGAATTATACTATTCCAGTTTCGGAAATACCTGAGGAAGTGGCAATGTCATCTCAACTCACACCCGAGGAAAAAGATAAACCAGTAGAGGAGGAGGAGAATAATCATAAGCATAAAGCTCATGTTGCCGGTGCTTCGTTTCATGAAAAATCAGCCAAGAATAGTAAGGAGAAAGTCGAACGAAAAAGTCGTAAGAAGTCTTTAAAGGAGAAGTACAAAAAACCACTTCGCCGAGGTGACAAGATCCTAAACATGAAAAAGAAGAATCGAAAAAAATAGATAGTTTTCGAAGGCTTGGTCTTTTTGCTGAATGTCGTTAAAAACTTTATTTTTTTGAACTGCTGTAATTAAAACACTATAACGATGTCAGGAGGAGATTGGAAAGCCCTATTTAAAGCCATTCAGGATGGTGACCTTGAATTAGTAAGATTTTATCTTCACTCAGGAGTAGATCCCAATTACCAGCATCCCGAATTTATGGCTGCTCCCTTGGTGGAGAGTATTCGTTTTGATCATTTAGCTATAACAAAGCTGTTGCTCGATAACGGAGCTGATCCATTAGTAAAAGAAGTCATGGGAGCTGCTACTGCACTATCAGTGGCGATAGAATTAAAGAACCAGAAAGCTATTGATTTGCTTCATGATTCTTTTACAGATTAAGCGAAACCGCAGTGAGACTGTCTCTTAGCTCGCGGAAATTAACTGTTAATCGTTAACAGTGAACCGTTAATTTTTTCTCTGTATCTTGCTATCTACTTATGATTCGATTTATTTTAAACAATGAGCTAGTTCAAACGACTGTAAACGCAGGAATAACGCTATTGGATTTTATTCGAGAACACAAGCAGTTAAAAGGAACTAAAATTGGTTGTCGCGAAGGAGATTGCGGAGCTTGTACAGTATTAGTAGGGAAGCTAGCTGACGATAAGGTTTCCTATCAAAGTATAACCTCTTGTATATCGCCATTAGGAAATGCTAGCGGAAAGCATATCGTAACGATCGAAGGAATTAATTTATCTTCGAAATTGAACACTGTGCAACAAGCCATGACTGATCAGTACGCTACTCAGTGTGGATTTTGTACTCCCGGATTTGTGGTTTCCATGACGGGATACGCAATGAAAGAAAGCAATAGCGCATTGGATTCTTGTAATGATGCGATTAGCGGAAACATTTGTAGATGTACTGGATATAAATCTATTGAAAAGGCTGGTTTAGCTATTGAGAAAAAATTACAAGACAGGGATGAAAATGATTCCATTGCTTGGTTGATCAAGCAGGATTTTATTCCTAATTATTTTGAATTGATACCACAAAAATTAAAAAGAATAGAATTTAAAAAATTCTCAGGTAAGGGGAAGGTTGTTGCTAATGGAACGGATTTATACGTTCATAATGCTGATCAACTTGCCGAGGAAGAAGTCTATTTGATTGCGGATCAGACTACTTTGAAAGGCATTGAATTTAAGGATTCAACTTGTACAATTGGTGCCGGAACAACAGTTAGCGAGCTTGTGGAAAATGAGAAGCTTAAAATACAGTTTCCGAAGTTAGCTTCTTTTCTTAAACTGGTTTCCTCTGAGCCAATTCGAAATATGGGTACATTGGGTGGAAACTTTGTTAATGCTTCTCCAATTGGGGATATGACAATTTTCTTTTTAGCACTCAATTCGAATTTAATTATTAAGTCCGATTCTGGTTCAGAAAGGGAAGTAGATCTTAATAAGTTCTATAAAGGCTATAAGACATTTGATTTAAAACCAGCTGAGCTTTTAAAGAGTGTTTCTTTTAGTCTATTAGAAAGTGGAGATCTATATAATTTCGAAAAAGTCAGTAAACGAACACATTTAGATATAGCCAGTGTGAATTCTGCTGCAAGAATTACTATGGAAAATGATGTGATAACGTGTGCACATGTTTCTATTGGAGGAGTGGCGGCAATCCCTAAGTATCTTTTTGAGACTAAGGAATACTTAAAAGGAAAAACTATTGATTCGGAGACCATAAGAAAAGCAGCCGAAGTCTTACAAGATGAAATTACACCGATTAGTGATGTAAGAGGCTCTTCAGATTACAAGCGTTTGTTAGCTCAACAATTGTTTTTTGCGCACTTTATTGAATTGTTTCCGTCGAGAGTTCAACTTCAAAATTTGACTCGATGAGCAATACAATGAAAAATATTGACAGCTTTACGCATGTTCGAGGAGAATCATTATTTGTTGATGACTTGATTACAAGAAAGGATACACTGTATGGACTGGTATATGATTCCCCTCAAGCTCATGGGAGAATAAAATGGGTAGACTATTCCAAGGCAGAGCAAGTTTCGGGCGTTGTGAAAATTTTTACCTACCAAGATGTTTTAGGGGAAAACCAAATAGGTGGTATTCTTCCAGATGAACCTTTGTGGGCCGAACAGGAGGTGCATTTTTGGGGACAGCCAATTGCATTTATTGTCGCAGAAACGGAAGCCATTGCGAAAAAGGCAAGACGATTAATTGAAATTGAGATTGAAGGCTTACCGATAATTACTACAGCAAAGGAAGCCAAAGCAAAAAATAGTTTTATTAATGCACCTCGATTCTTCACCTTAGGAGATTCGAATGCCGCTTTTTCTGATTGTGAGTATGTAATCGAAGGGGAGACCTTTTCGAATGGTCAAGAGCATCTTTATTTGGAAACTCAAGGCTGTTATGCGGTTCCCCAGGAGAATGGAAGCATAAAAATTACCTCCTCTACCCAGGGTCCAACTGCTGTTCAAAAAACGGTTGCTAAAGTGCTTGGTGTACCTATGCACAAAATCGAAATTGATGTTATTCGCCTCGGTGGAGGATTTGGCGGAAAAGAGGATCAAGCAACTCCTTGGGCAGTTATGGCTGCAGTTGCGGTGCAACATTTAAACAAGCCGGTTAAATATATTCTCAATCGTCATGACGACCTAAGGATGACAGGGAAACGGCACCCTTATTCTTCCTTTTTTAAAATAGGAATAAGCAAGAACTTAAAAATAATTGCTTTTGAAGCAGAGTTTTTACAAAATTCTGGTGCGGCAGCAGATCTATCTCCGGCCATTGCTGAAAGAACCTTGTTCCATGCCACGAACAGTTACTTTGTGCCTAATGTAAGCACTGCTGTTTATAGCTGTAAGACCAACTTGCCTCCTAATACCGCCTTTAGGGGCTTTGGAGGCCCACAAGGTATGTTCGTCATTGAATCTGCTATTGCAAAGGCCGCAGATATTATCGGTATTGATAAAAGAAAAATTCAGGAGGCTAATTTACTAGCTGAAAATGATGTGTTTTCTTACGGGCAAATTGCAACAAAGGTAGAGGCTCAAAATACCTGGTTCGCTGCAAAAGATAAGTTTGACTTTGATGAACTAGAAAAGGAAGTGCATAACTTCAATGCAAGTACCACTCAATTAAAAAAAGGGATTTCCTTAATGCCCGTTGCCTTTGGTATCTCATTTACCAATACAATGATGAATCATGCCCGAGCATTGGTTCATATCTATCAAGATGGTAGTGTTGGTGTTAGTACTGGTGCGGTAGAAATGGGACAAAGTGTGAACACAAAAATGTTGCAAGTCGCTCAAGATACTTTGGGTATTTCCGCGAATAAATTAAAATTAGAAACAACCAACACTACTCGAGTGGCCAATACCTCACCATCTGCTGCAAGTGCTACGGCAGACTTGAATGGGAAGGCTGTCGACTTGGCTTGTACGGCATTGATTGGAAGGCTGGCAGAAGTGGCTGCAAGAATGACTGGATCTGCGATTTCTGCGATTTCTTTTAAGGAGGATACTGTTTTCGTAGCTGCGATAAAAACGGATCTTAGTTGGGAAGAGGTAGTTGCCCAAGCAATGGCAGAAAGAGTTGCACTATCTGAGAATGCCCATTATGCAACTCCAATTATTCACTTCGATAAAACGAGAGAGAAAGGACACCCATTTGCCTATCATGTTTATGGTACAGCAATTACTGCGGTTACTGTTGATTGTTTAAGAGGTACCTATGAAATTGATTTCGTTAAAATTGTACATGACTTTGGGAAAAGTATGAACCTCGGAATCGATATCGGGCAAGTCGAAGGCGCACTTGCACAGGGAATTGGATGGATGACGATGGAAGAAATTGCTTATAATAATAAGGGCCGACTTCTATCTAATGCCTTGTCTACCTACAAAATACCAGATATATTCTCCTCTCCTAAATTAGTTGAAACGATCGTTGCTGAGACCGATGGACATGATCTAGCGATTCGTAGATCTAAAGCGGTGGGTGAACCTCCGTTAATGTATGGGATTGGTGCATATTTTGCCATACAACAAGCAGTGAAAGTATTTAACCCCAATTATACCCTGAAGTTTGATTCGCCATTTACTCCTGAAAAGGTGTTGGTGGGACTATACGAGAAATAATAATTTTGAACCAGAGCCTACAACTGCAGTATTCCAAAGTGAACATCATTAGAGGGGCTATAATTTATAGCTCTGGTGATTTAATTGCGGCGCTACTATTGGGTGAATTTTCAATAGTTCGATTACTTGGCATGATAGTGCTGGGTGCCACTCTTTATGCCTTTGAAATTCCGAACTATTTTGCTTGGATAGACAGAATAACAAACGAATTTGTTGGGCTTAAGAAAACGCTCGTTAAGACGACTTTGGCAATAGCATATTTTAATCCGCTATGGATTGCACGACATTTGTTATTTATTAAATATTTCTCTGGAGATTTTGATCAAATTGGTTTTAATTTACTGCAAATAGCTGGTTTGTCGTTTTTGGTTAATATACCGATTTCTTTTGTTGCCAATTATTTCATACAAAATAAAGTGAACCTAAATTGGCGCTTTTTTGCTAGTGCGCTATTTTCGGCCCTTATGGCAATTTATTATGCACTGAGTGAAATGATATTTAATATCTAGGACCTATGAAATTCTGGCAATATTTATTATTAAAATTACAAGAAGGGCTTACTGTTTACCTCCTTACTGTAATAGAAAATAAGGGGAGTTCTCCTG